>JBAMJV010008837.1:0-60153 GCA_037951105.1 Echinarachnius parma | reverse complement strand
AACTCAACTGCCTTGACTTTGCAAGCAAGTTGCACTCTTAAAAAGTGCCGAAAAGGAACGAAAATGTCTCTTATTTTACTTACATGTTTGTATGGCTTTTAAAATAAATACGAGAACAATTACCTGCAAAAACAGCAACAACAAAAATGCGCTGATTATATCTCGAACATTTTCTAACTCGCTCGAAACTGCATGAACTGAAGCTAATACAACGACACGAATAAGTCAACACTAACTTATACTTTGCGTGCAGGCTATAGGGTCTATTTTCCTACGCGAGATCCATCCACTGGGGATTTCCCCAATTCCCGGCGGATCGATCTCGCGCAAGAAAATAGACCCATACCCTGCACACAAAGTATACCAGTGATATGGCGGGCTGTGTCGGAGCATTATTAGTACCGATATCGATAGAGGGCGGACTGGATGTCAACGTTTGAGAAACGTTTGATGACATATGGTACGGCGCAGCTAGCTAGCTCTGACTGATAGCGCTAGCAGCTGCATGACTGTGCGGGGCGCGCCGGGGTAGCTAGCCTAGTCGATCGTTAATTTAGATCGGCTTTCATATAAACGCAGCGGATTTCTTGTCGTTGTAAGTTGCATTCGACATCGTCTTTCTTGTACTTTTTTGTCATTTGTTTTCTTCTGTTAGTTTTCTACTACAAAATATGAATTTTTGAGGAAAAAGAGGTTTTCCGTGATTTTCATCGGAATACCGGAATGGAGAAGACATTACCGGAACACGCACACACCGGACGGATTCCGGTATTCCGTCCGTTCCGACCCAGGCTTATAAAATATCAAGCCCTAACTGCCGTTCAATCTCTGTCGTTCAATAATACATTGATCGATTGTTATTCAGAGTTTTTTCAATAATTTGATGTTGTCTTTTCCATAATCATGATAATTCACATCCATACATAAATTTGAGTTTTGACTTGATCTACATTTCATAATGTTGCAGACCTGTGAATAATAAAATTATATTTGCCCTCAAGTCATAACGTACAACCCTTTCACTACTACACCACTATTAGTATTGCCAGTCATAATAATAATTATAATAATAATAAATTACAGTACCATACGCAGCCACTAGCATATAACAGACTCTACCAAATTCCAGAGTGCACTCCTAGCGATGAGCAAGAAAAGCGACTGAATTTCCCCTGCAGTCTCTAATCTAACATTGAGTGTTGTTCCAGTTGGAGCCGTTTAATTACATAATCAAGATCAAGATCAATAATAATATAAATACGTACACGTGTATATAGCGCACTTATCTAAAAAAACTTACTCAAGGCGCTACCACACGACAAAAAACAAAGAACATTCAACAGTATTGTCTCTCTACAAAATTAAGCAAACATTATATACAGCCTTCACATGCCTAGCTGGAAAGTGAACCTTAATTTGAATTTGACAAAGTTACAAACTTCCAAACTCAAGCACAGAGACCAGAGTCAGTTATCAATTCAAATGATGGGATCAAGGGGCTAGAAAATGTACATTTAGAATAGCTACAGGATGTATATGAACTTGTAAAGCTCCTGATTTCAGTTTCATTTGATAATCTTCCTGTTGGACAAAGCATGTACTTCCTGTGCAGGAGATTGCATGGTCACATGTTGGTTTAAAGGGATCTAGTAACTTTGGTGACATGTGCAACAAATGATGAATGAATGGAAAATGGCAATTGTGATCTGATATAATATGTCCACTGAGTAATTTGTGAACAATTCATGTTAAATGGATATCATACAATGTACTTTGCATTTTCGCGCATTACTTTAACATGCAGTACAATGTACATGTATGTCGAAGTAATGAGCGAAAATGCAAATTTGATATCCTCTTTCTCAGTGCACTGACTTTGTACATAGTTATAACTTCCCAGTAGATAATTAAAAATCCGGACACTTCAATCGTAAATATCTTTTTTAATGAATGGGAAATTTGGAAACCCGAAACCTGTTCCATGCCCCTATTGGTAATACAAATACAACGGGGTATGACAGGGCTCGACATTCGCACTGGCCCGCTGGCCCGGGGCCACTGAAATTGCACTTCGGGCCAGCAAAAATGTATAAAAGTTATATTTTGGTGGCCCGATCCGGCAAGTAGATTTTCAACCCAACATTGACAAAATTAGACAAATTTTGTTTTCTCCCATGACATGCTTCACAAGTTTGATCAGGAAAGAGTGATATTTTGAAAATTTTACTCATGACATAAAGTTTTGGGCCAGTAAATTTGTCTTTCGGGCCACCAGAAAAGGGGAAGAAACTATTTCACTGGCCCGACCGAGCCAATGACCAAAAAAGTAAGTGTGGAGCCCTGGGTATGAATTTATAACTAACTAGAGTTCTAAGTACAAGATTTGTGGATTTGGACAATGTTACTAGATCCCTTTAACTTGGGAGCTGTTGCAGGGTTGCTTTATCCTGTTTAGATTGTGGTATCTTATATTAACTACATGTAGATCCTGGACGGGGAATTCCAGCTTCTGTGTTTGTGTGAACTCCCTCCCCGCCCTTTTATCAAGAATTTACTGATCATCAAGAGGTCATTATCAGCACTCGTGTGCAACAAGGCTTACAAATTATTGCTATAGATATTTTGCCAGGCTATTAATTTGCAAAAATCGTCAACCGCTCACCAAAATGGTGGGTTATCCAGTATTGAAACAAGGCTCCAAATCTCTCTTTGAACTTGGTTATGTCGGAAATACTATAAACAGTGACTCAACCACTTGACTACAGGAACCTGGTGGTTTATGTACAAATTGTCAAGTTGTATGGGGATTTCAGAAAATTGAAGGGAATGGGTTAATGCCCTTTAATTTTTCAACAGAAAAAAAGTTTTAAATAAGGCAAACTAGTTGTAGTATCTAGCTGACTACACCGATTAGCTCTGTGCACAGAGAACAATGCAGATTTGAATCAAGTTACATAACAGTTTTGCTACTAATTAATGACTAGATGATTTTTCTCTTCCTCACAGTTTGCTTGTTGAACAATTGATAAGGTCTATTTCCTAGTACTTCATATTTGCACGTACATTGTATTTCCGATATCTTTTGATAAATGAAATTTAGCATGTACTGGAAGTATCTGCATTACCAAGAACTGCAAGCAAACTATTATCTTGTTTATTCAAGTTCTTGTTTATTCAAGTTCAGCACCAAACAGGGGATATTTTGTCAATATTGTCATACATTGTAGGAGGTGTAGCTAGCGATCAGGCATACATCCTTGGGTGAAAACAAGGGGGCAAAAAGGGGGTAGGGAGGGGAGCCAATAATATTCAGTTGTAACCAACATAGAAAATGAGAGAAATGTGTGATCCCTGTCTTAGTATTCTTAGAATTTATTTATTTTATTAATTAATTAATTTAATTTAATTTTTTTTTTTTTTCTGGTGTGGGGAGGGGGGGGGGGGGGGGGGGGGGGGGGTGTCACCCGAGCCAACCGCCCCCTTCATCTCATAAATTGTGCCAATGTTAACATTTAAAGTTTAACGATGTCATGGTTGTAAAGTGACTGCCAAGAACTCATTCCAGAATACATTGAATGCTGAGCACTTGTTTTTAGTGGCATCGTTGGGGGGGGGGGGGGGGGAGCAGTGAATGGGGTAAGAATTTGTGGATGGGGAGAATCTCCCCTCCCTTGCTAATTGTTGTACAAATGTTTGCGTTCAATGCATGGGCATCAAGAGGTGGGGGTTCGGCTGTTGGGGGGACATGTCCCCTACATGTTTTGAGTGTACATGGGATTGTCCCTTTAAACTTTTCATGTATACATATTTTTAATTCCATAGCTGGCACTTCATATCAAGTAAAAAAGTTGGCTTCTAGAGGTATGCTAAAACAGGCAAAAGCCCATCCTCTGCATCCCTTCGCTCCCTTGCAATGTCTCCCCCACTTTTGAGCTTAAGCAGAACTTGATGCAAAGTTCAACAGTATTCTGTTTGTAGAGCGATTGCTACCAGGAACGATAATTTCTGCTTCCTGTTATTGTGCCATGAAATAGGTCACAAAGTACTTTGAAAGTGAAAATAAGTCTTTCCAAAGACAGAAGGAAATAAAGGGGGATTCCCAGTGATTTAACAATTACACAAGTAATATCAGTTATCAACCATCACATGACCGGTTAATATGCAAATGGCACATTGTAAGTTTCTGCCAGGCTATCGGTTACAAAATTATATTCTACATGAATTCAAGTCTTTGTCATAAAGCTGTATTCTTTGGAGCAAACTGCGTAGTCTTCTGGATATCACAGAACTCGCCACATCTGAGGTTGTAATACGTTTATTGTCATTTTTCTACCTGCACGTGATTTTTGTTATTCATAAAGAAATTTGATTTGGTATTCTGAATTAATTGGAAACACAGATCACAAATATTGGTTCATCCATAGCACCTCTAAGTTACAATTTAGTCATCATAATTTCACAATGTTCTCCAATTTCAAATGCATCTTTTGGTTTCTATTTTTAGGAGAAAGTTTTGAAATAAATGATTTGCTATGGTAAAAAATATTGGTCCTGAAAGTTAAACAATTTTGGTTTAATGTTTATTCGTGTGTGTGTGTGTGTGAGTGTTGATGACCCACTGAATACATTATGTTATGTTCATTGGATGATTACTGCATGTTTATGATAAGTTTAATTTATAGTCAAATTTATTTTTCATTTTTGACTTCTACTTCTACTTCAAATTAAATTAAATGATTAAATGTTCATTGGATGATTACTGCATGTTTATAATAAGTTAGTCAACTTTATTATTTTTGTTTTGTATTTCCATAATATAGTTATGGAGACCAACAACTCATCAGCAACCCTGACCAGGCAGTGAGTAAGGCAGCTAGTGCAACTACAAGCAACATTTTAACCCCTTGACTACAGGAACCGGGTGGGCTGTGTACAAAGTCTGTGGGGGATTTCAGAAACTCAAAGGAAATGTGCTAACATCAGATGAGCTGAGGGACATACAAGGTATATACTTGTATGCATGATACCAGACACCATACACCAGATACCAGACACCAGCAACGCAACAGGTGTTGATTTGGCAGTAGAATAATAAATTAAAAGCAAAAGCAACATTTTCACATCAGACGAGCCATTGCATTTCTGTACATTCACCAGAAAGCAGTTACGGGTGCCGAGTTGAATCTGTGTTTTTAGGGCGGAGTTACCCGAGCATAATCAAACTAACCAGTATGTGCAGTGATCAGTGACTTGATAATAGGCTAAAAGGATCAAGGAGTTTGCTTCAATAGGGTCTATGCTTCAATAATCTCTGAACGTTCATTGACCTGAGAGGTCAGGTTAGAGGCAACTGGAAATGGACTCCGGCTAAAAATAATAAACTAGCATTGATCTGTACCTTTTCTGTAAAGACAATTAGAAGCCTGCAACATGATTAGTGTTCTGCATTCAATCAATGCATTATTAATTTGATGACCTAAATTTGTTGATCGGACAACTGCCTACAAGAACCTACATGTAGTGGATCCTGTATTGACTCTGGGAATGGTAACCTCCAGTAGGGACCAGGTTAACCCACTGCCTACAGGAACGTGGTGGGTCCTGTATTAACTCAATACGAATTGCGCCATCTGGAAGGGAACAGGATAAAACACGTTGCCTACAGGAACCTGGTTGGTCCTGTATGAACTCAATTGACAATCTATAGCAGCATCTAGCAGGGAGCAGGTTGACAGGGACTGTTGGTCGTCATGGATGCTGATGGGGATGCACCTCCTCC
This sequence comes from Echinarachnius parma, assembly GCA_037951105.1. Classification (NCBI taxonomy): domain Eukaryota; kingdom Metazoa; phylum Echinodermata; class Echinoidea; order Clypeasteroida; family Echinarachniidae; genus Echinarachnius; species Echinarachnius parma. The sequence continues at coordinate 54,374 of JBAMJV010008837.1, read as the reverse complement.
ACCTCGTGTCCATCCCAACCCCCTTGCCAAGGCCAACCCCATCTCACGGCTCTTCTTCAGGTAAGTTTGTACGAGATTAATTCCCCTTGACCCATTCCTTACCAGTTCCAGTTCCGGTAAGAACCGGTTGGGCTAAGTACAAAGTCTATGGGGATTTCAGAATAATGGGTTAACCCATTCAGGATTGGTCCCAAAAATACTTTGGGTTGGGGTCTACGGAGAAAGCAGCTATAGCAAAATCATAAGTCTTGAATGGGTTAAAATAACCCAGTTGTCAAATGCCTTTGTTTTTAAAATTTCTTCTTTTACTCTTTAGTCCTTTTCCCATCTTTTCCCAACCATTTTCTATCACTGTTTCTCTTGCTAACCCTCGCTCCATTTCATTTCCCTCCTGTCCAATATCTTCCTTCATTGTTTTGTCTTTGATTTCCTTGCTGCCTCTCTGCTTGCAATTATAAGTCATCATTTTCCCATTTAATTTGGTTATCCGTTTTTCTAGATTGTTTTCCTTTATCCCATCTAAATTCTCTTAACATTTGAGTTCTTCTTTTCTTGCTTCACCAGTACATTTCATTCTTCCTTTTCTCTCTCCTATTCCTTTTTACACATGTATCCTCCCTTCCTCCTTCCATTTCTTTCTCCATTCTTCCTTTAATTTCAATGTTTACTCAAAGATTGTTTCATGTATCTAGTATTTCTGTTCTTCCTGCATCCCATCCATCTCTATTGCTTGCTTAAATGACAGGTTGCATTTCATTATGTTTGTTTTGGGGGATAATAGTATCAGTATTGATCAGGGTTTGCGCGATTTAAATCGCTTTGATTTAAATCGCGATTTAATTACATCATGATTTAAATCACCTCAATTTTTTTTTTAAATCACTGATTTAAATCACCTCCAAAGACTTGTGTGTTGTAAAACATATTTTTTAGTTTGTTTTGTTTTTAATGTATTATGATTAAAATATATACCAAAATAGATAAATTGTGATACATTTGCCCTCCAATCATGCTTAAAATACTACAAATCATTAAAGCAGGACTGAATAATTGGCACTAGCATTTGCCCGCTTGCCCAGGGCAAGTACAATTTCATGTTGGGCAAGTAAAGCCCGGCGCAGACAGAGCCGACTCGACCCGATCCGACTGGTTTCAATCAGGCTAGAGTTGGGCCCGGTTGGTCGGATCCGATTCATCTTGTTGAATCGGCCCCAATTGACATCCGAATGTCTCTCGACTGGCAAAATGTGTGTCGCGAGGCACTGAAAACTGAGCCGATCCGAATGAAAAACAGTCGAATCGGGTCGAGTCGGCTCTGTCTGCAGAGGGCTTAAAACTACATGTACATGGTCTAATTTGGTTGCCCTGTTGCTGATTTATAGCTAAATTGATCAAATACGAGGGAAAACTGTTATTCCTATAATTAAGTTTAAATCTCATCTAGATGTATCAGGGCAAGTACATTTTCTGTTCTGGCAAGTGTTATTGAAACAATATGATTTTATTTTCACGATCAAGACGTTAGAGAAAGGAGCCTATTGTGGAGGCTTAAACAAATCATACAAATTGCTTTTAGGTTTAAAAAAAAGATTTGTTTGTTTGTTGACTTGTTTTAATTCATGATTTCCCCAACCCTTGGCTTAGAGCTAGTTGAATTGAACTTGTTATGGTTTTAATTACCCAAGCATTTTCGTAATGAAATTAAAAAAAATCACACAACCCTGATACAAAATATCATAATATATAAAAAAAAATAATATAAAAAAGTATCCCAAAATCCATGATTTGTGTAGTTTTTTTTTCCTTCTCTGTCTTTTCTTTAAATAGTTCTTAAATGCACTGTATGGTCTACAGGAAAAAATGATTTAATCACAAACTATTTGATGCATTTTGAAGGGAAAAAATCTGATTTAAATAAAAGAATCGCGATTTATATCAGATAAATCAATTTTGTTGATTTTTAAATTTTTTTTTTTTAAATCACAATTTGTTCCCAACCCTGGTATTGATGGCAGCTGCACCTGGTCTGGTAATGTGAGGAAGGTCTGCAAACGATAGTTATAAAGTTTGCAGTCATTTTGGTCGTGTAGTTTTTGTTTTGGGGCGCTGTGAGTGACACCATGTCGGGTTCCCATTTTTGTCAATTTTTACCAAGTCAGTGCCTGATAAATCGGACTCACTGCCCGTCATAAGCATCGAACAACCTCGCCATTCTCTCGGCACACAGCTGAATGCACTCTAACAATGGCGCGCGTATTGCTCATTGTTCGACGCTATGACGGGCAGTAAGTGCGATTTATCAGACACTGACTTGGTAGAATTTGACAAAAATGGGAACCTGACATGGTGTCACTCACAGCGCCCTAAAACAAAAACTACACAACCAAAATGACTGTTCTTGGTATCATTTTTCATTGGAAAGGACACCCTATCCGATGGACATAATAATTTTGTTACTATATTTTGGGAAGTGCCCCGTTCCGTTTTTTTTGGGCCACCCTGTATAGTACCAGTATGCTCAAAGATATCATTGCAATAAAACAGGCATTAATTGGATTGCATGCCTTGAGCACTCCTGTTTATTGTAAATTGCAAATCTCTATAGTTACAATGTTTGGCAAGGTCTATTAAATGAGACATAAACTGTAACTCTATGTGAGGGTACATGTAGTTCTTTTGAATCTGACTCGCTGGACTTTGATTGAAGTTCATGAATCAGTTAATTTCATTACGAAATATAACAATATAACAATAAGTGCAATTTCACTGGCCCCGGGCCAGCGGGCCTGTGTAAATGTGGAGCCCTGCATACTCACTTGCATTACATGATTTATGTTGCTCCTGTACTTTACCCAGTTAAAACCAGTGCCCTAGATACAATCAAATGGTCTTTAATATATCTCTTGAATTCATACAGTGGATGGATTATTTCCCCAGGGTTCCAAAAGTGATGGTGGAAGGAGGCATTCAGAGAAACAATAGATGATTTATCATCATATTTTACCCTACAGTGTTGCATTGTTTCAAATATTAAATAACCATAAAAACCCCAAATGGAACAAACTATATGAAAAGTTGGCTATAAAGTGTTCAGGACATTTATGTGTCCTAATATGGCTGGGGATGGGTATCATTTGATCATCATGGAATAATTGAATAATGAAAGTGATACCAATTGTTATTTCATTCAGATCATAGAAACCCAAGCAGCTCTTGAGATTGGTCGCATGACCAAGTTAACCCATTGCCTAGCTGTGGTATTATAATGGTTCAGATTTTACCATAAAAACTCTCTTGTATACTATTTCAACATGTTGATCAATTAGGCCAAAACAAATAAATTGTTTGATTGGAGTAATGGGCAACCAAAAATTAGGGTAGGTCGGTAGGGATTTTTTTTTCTTGTTTTTTTTTTTTTTTTTTCTTTTTCGCACAAATGCACAAAAACACACACATAACACATCGCAATTGCAAATTCTATTGCAATTTTGTATTTATTTATTTTTATTTTATTTTTTATTTAAAAAAAAAAAAAATTCAGAAAAAACTTCTAGGGTCGGCGTGCATTAGCGCCGGTATTTTTAGGGGCGGGCGGGTTACGCCAATCCAACCATTTATTTTTCATGGCCTTAGTTTGGCAAATGGAGTTGATTTGTGTAACTTTCCAAATTGCTGTTTTTTTTAAAATAATTTGAATAAAGTAGAATCAGAGGAAAAGCTACATGTATGGTGATTGGGAGTGGGGGGGGGGGGGGGGGCTGCCCCCAATAACTTACAATTTTTTTAAAATATGGGAAAATCTGTGAACAAATAAAGAAATACAATAAGGTGTTCTCCACCTCAATTACTTGGGTGTCCCCCCCGTCAGAATTACAAATTTAAGCTCTAGGATTTTAAACAAGTTGTATTTTGATTTAACAATATTTTCTCTTTTTTTGGTACACAGCTTTTATATTTTTTTTCTTTCTTCTACATGGCATTTTGATCGGTTGAAAATGTAGTTGCAATAACAACTACATCTAGCCATATCCTCCAGTATGTATAACGTTATGTTCTCTGTAAACAAATAACACTCATGTCTGCACATGATACTGCATTATTTACTGTCGTTGTTACAGAAAGGAAACCGGATTCATCGTGAACAGAGTCAGCTGTGTGGTATGTGTGGGATGAAACATCTCGGATTACTGATACAAAGCCAACCAGCAGCATTTGTAAAGTTACCCAAAACACAAGTTTGGGCCAAAATGATTGATTTATATTGTTGAAATAGAGTATAAAAAAGGATTTAGTGGTAAAATCTGCACCTTAGTATCATAAATAATTCAAACATATATAGAGAAACTGACCAGAAATATATAAATTTTATGAAAAAGAGCAGAAATACAGAAATATCAGTTGAAAGTTCCATGCGCGCCGCTGAGAATGGGCCAGAATTTTCCAGCCTGTTCACCCTTCTCTGTCTGGCTAATGCAGGTGTCATTTGTATGACGCACCTCTTGACCCCCGGGAAAGGTGCGTCATTGTACCGATGTGCGTCACCCTTTTATGAACCATGACGCACCCTCCGTCAGAAAAAGTGACTCACCATTAGGAAACAGACGCATATTTGAGTCAAAATTTTGACGCACCATTTCATGAAAATGACGGTCCTATTGGTCCTATTGACGAACCTTGTGACGCTCCCATGGTAAAGTGACTGACTATGACGCACACATGGGTCAGTGTTATGACTGACCTTTTGCTTCCATGACGGTACTGTGCGTCATCAATATGGGAGTACATGACGCATCCATGACGCACCTTTCCCGGGGGTCAAGAGGTGCGTCATACAAATGACGCCTGCATAAAGCACCTGTAGACTTATGCAAACACAGCTTGCATGCCACATGGCTTCAGCAAGCACGTAGTGCCATACAAGTGGTTGAATTGAAGCGTAGACCTGTGCTACATTTTTGAATAATTTTATTGCTCCAATAGTCCATTTTAAAGGATTTTAAAAAAAATCTTTACAATAACAGGACAAATTAAAATTCATTTTTCGGGGGCTAATTCATCAAGCTTGCATGCTTGTAAACCAGACTCTAAAGTTTGTTTTGCATTGAACTCTATGCACATTTTCCAGGGCTCCTTGATGATTTTCGGGGGCTCTTTTTTGGCATTTTGGGGGCTAAATTACCCTGAGCCCACAAGCATTTTTTCACTGTTCCCCATACTGATATTTAGCTCGCACACACACACACACACACACGCACACACGCACACACACACACACACACACACACACACACACGCACGCACGCACACGCACGCACGCACACACACACGCACACACACACACACACACACACAAATTACCTGTATCATGTTTTTCATTGTTTTTATCCAATTATCCCCGTTCCTAACACCGCCGAGTCATAACCATTTTGCATTTGCTCCCATGCAGCTGGGTGGGGCCAGTCTTCAGGAGAGCTTACAAGAAGCAAACGGTGACCCCGAGTGACCTCTTTGAGATCTTGCCAGAAGACTCCTCTGATGATCTTGGGAGTAGACTAGAGAGGTAAGTTCAGCAAACTTTTCTTAGAAACTGTGGTTTACGACTCATTAAAGGGACTTAGTAACATTGTCCAAATCCTCAAAATACAATTTTTATTCTAGCGGTTCCCTCATACCTTGTTGTATTCGTATTGACAATTAAATCATAGGACCGGTTTCGGTTTTTCAAATTTCCCTTTCGTTACAAAGATATGTACGATCGAAGTATTCAGATAAGAAAAACTCCGGGCGAGTTTTTCTTCTGTGTACAAAGTGAATGCAGTGAGTTAGTGAATATCACTTTGTATTTTCACTCATTACTTGGCCATGCAATGTCCATTTGACTTGAAATTTTCACACAATACCCTGTGGACATATGAGATAACAACAATATACATTGCTTCAACCCTTCATCACTTTTTGCACATGTCAACAAAGTTACTAGATCCCTTTAAAGGTGATATCACTCCAAACTGTAAACTAAAGTTGCTGTTACCCACCCACTAAACTGGAGGGTGAGACTGGAGACTTATGATGCTAGACCCGGAAGCCTGACTGCTGTTTGCATAGCATTCTTCCAGTATCTTTGTTAAAGAAAGGTAAGGGTAAGGTGATTGGTCGGTTCGTTGGTTGGTTATTTGTTCTTTACAGACGCCTTCAATCAATTTTGATTATTTACAATCTGGGACTGCGCTTTATCATCACCAGCCGAGAGGCATGTAGCCTTGGTTCGAACCTCGGCTGATTAGTGCGAAGAGCAGAGCTCTGACCACTTGACCAGATCACCCTCTTGACCAGATCACCCTTTTCCATACTAGGGCATAATATTTGTGACCGGCTATATAGCATAACCCGGCACTTGTCGGTAATTCATGTTTTGAAGAAATGGGCATTTTAAGTTCACATAATGTGTGTAAAAGACTTATGATTGTAAAATTGAAACAATCATACCTTTGCCAATTATTGACCAATTTGTTAGAACAATGCATCAAACGAAAGCTTGCGATGAGGCTTTTCTAATGGTATGAAAATCGACATTTGTATTTTTACCGACGAGTGCAGGATTTTGCTATATGATGACACACGCGGTACCCCGGGGTACCGTTGTACCCCGGGGTACCGCGTTGTGTAGCGCCATCTTGTGTCCACTCGAAGTACAACCTTATTGCGTTGTGCATGCAGTGAGCAGCGCGCGCTTGTATGCACGCTATACCCCAGTACAGCCCTAAAAATTAAATAAATAATTCAACAAAATGGCGGATACTTGTCTGGTACCCCAGGGTACCGTTTATGTCATCATATAGCCAGTCACATAAATTTATAGAACATACAAGTGTATCACCTCTGAACAGAACAGACCATATTATCATACTTGTCTTGGTAATATAGTCCAGAAAGGAAGTTAGTAATATTCCAGGGAGATTGATGTCCTTTTGCCCAAGTAATATACAACTTATATCCTGATATGACTTGGCCCGAAAATTCTCACATTTGGTCCCATGTTGCCTGAATATAAGGCCCCAAAAAATAAATTGTTGGATTGGAGTAATGGGCAACCAAACATTAGGGTAGGTAGGTAGGGTTTTTTTTTTTTTTTCAGGATTCGCACATTAAACAAAAACACATTTATATTGTTTGTTTGTTTTTGTTTTTTCTAAATACAAAACAAAAATCAGAAAAAACCTTTAGGGTCGGCGGTATTTTTAGGGTCGGGCAGGTTACGCCAATCCAACCATTTATTTTTCATGGCCTAAGGTGATTTGGGGATTCTTGGGGTATGGGGGATGGGCTGCATTTAAAGGGGAATTCCACCCCAGAAATGTGATGTTTGCTAAAAAAATGAAGTGAATATGAAGAATCATGAGTGAAAATTTGAGCCAAAAAGGAAGAGCAATACAAAAGTTATGACAGGATGAACTTTGCTCTGATTTCGAGTATCGTTCGCAATTGCTATCGATCGTGATGTTACTTGCGAGCTGCAGCCATTTGCAACTTGTACATGGACATTTTACAAAATTCAAATTTTCTTAATGAAAAAGCTAATTTATGAGCATACACAAATTCCAAAGTAGTTGGCCCATTGAAATTCTTCTATGAATTTGTGAAATCAAGCAGTGATCGGAAGTATGGTAGAGGGGCTCAATGAGCCCCACCCCCCTTGGGCTTGATAGGGTTAACCTGGTGTCTTTGAGATTCTGAATTCTCCATAGACTTTGTACACAACCCACCTGGTTCCTGTAGTCAAGGGGTTAACACTTGTTTTTCTTTTATTTTGTACAGGAACTGGGAGAGGGAGGTAGAGAGGAAGACGGCTGCCGGCAAGCGGCCCAGTCTGGTCAGCGCAGTCTTCCGCACCTTTGGTCTCACCTATTTGTTCTATGCCATACTCTTTCTATGTGAGGTACGTACCATCTTCAAATTTTGCACTTTTTGTATTAATTATTTTGCCTCACTACGAACCGACCCTTTATTGTATGCAAGGTTGGCATAAAATCAAAATATTCTTTTGTTTTGTCGTGCTTATCAGATGACAAGGAGATATATAGATTTGGATTGGCAATATATAAAATATTGCTAGATGTGCTCTTAGCTGCCAGTTGGATGCTTTATTTTCTTAGCTAGCCATCAAACCTCAACAAACTTACAGCCTAGTTCTATGCAAACAGCAAAATCTTGCTGCACAATATTTGTACAATATCTCATGTGCATGTAATTCTTTTACGTCCACCTCCAACAGGAGGGCCTAAAAGAAAGTCGGCCCCTCAAGCAAATAATGGGCTACTTCGGCAAACCCCAACATACAATTTTAATGTAATAACAACATTAAAGGATAGTTGAGTTTTGGTACAGAGGGCGCTGCACAAAATAATTTTTTCGTGAGATAATGAAAAACTGGGTGTCAAATTCAAAAGAACACACAATTTTAATGACAGAATAAACTTTATTTGATCAAAATCAGTTCAGAAATGGCTTAAATATCCATAAATATGACAATTTGTAATAATTGTGGGGCCCCACAAGTATTCGATAATTTTGAACCAGCCGTTAAAAATATTTTTAAAATGCTTCCTATTTTCAAAAATTAACAAAAGAGGTTTTTAAATAGTTGTTGATTATCTCTCTATCTAATCACTATTTCAACAAAACATCACATGCACAATATTTTATTTAAAATGGTTGAAACCGATGATTGTTTAGAGAGCGCTCTCTTGAGTTTTAATGGCTCTTTTTCAATTATAACCAGCTTTTTACTTAGTAATTTGTAATGTTTCATTCCTTTCGAGCATGGTGGAGTTATAACTATTAGTTTGTAATGTAATGGTGCAGGTTTTGCTTACTAAAACTCAGTTTGACTAAAACTGTTCTCTCTTTTAATACCAGAACCCAACTATCCCTTTAATAATGTTTGTTTTACCTGCTTTCTTCCCCTCCCCCCTTTACAGGAGGGCCTACGGCTGTCCCAGCCACTACTCCTCAAACAGCTCACATCCTTCTTCTCCGAAGACACCACAATCTCAGTCAGGGATGCCTACCTGTATGCCATGGGCCTGGCCTTGTCGGGCCTACTCCTAGCCCTGGTCCATGGGCCTAATTTCTTTGGGATCCAGAGGCTGGGTATGCGGGTCCGAATAGCCCTCTGCACCCTCATGTACAAGAAGGTCTGTATTAATTTATAAGAACATTCTTCATATTTTAGTATGTATTAATGGGTGTTTAGATCTAAGGGGAAATGTTGGTGGATAAGCTTTAATCGGGGGTGGGAGAGTACAGAAGTGATAACTTTGTCTTCTGTAAGTGCATTTAGCAAGCTAGCCCAAGCATTGCATGGGTCACTGGGATGAGCCTCCGATTAGGGTCATCTGGTTGGAGCGCCGGTCTAGCAATTCAGAGATTTATGGTTCAAATCCCACCAGATGCCAGATCTTTTCTCTTATATGTAATTAAATTATGTCTTCTGATGTTAATTTTTGAAGTGTATGTATATATGTGAATGTTACTGTATTTGTTTTATTAACCTTGTAATCTAATGTTTACTTTTTTATGTTATTGAATATGATATGATTATTTATAATTTCAGACCCTGAAATTGAACAACAAGGCCCTTGGACAAACAACGGCTGGACAGGTCAACAACCTGATGACCAATGATGTCAACAGATTTGACCAGGTCTGTCAAGAAATACAATTTGCATTGAAAACATTATTCATTAGAGATGCTGTATTAAAGGGAACTAGTAACCTGGTTGAAATGTGCAAAAAGTGATGAATCATTGACAAAATGTGTAAAATGTCCACTATCATTAGGTGATTTTATCGTTAGTTTGATTTCCACCATCGTGGTAATCAACTCGGTCACATTCTTATCAGTTTCTGACAGTTTTATCAACTACTGTCAACAATCCCAGCTGTGTTAACTGCCCCCGAGGCCCAGTGCTATCACAGAGAGAGGGGCTAGTGATAAGAAAGTGTCAACAGTGATACAAATCTACTCGATGCAGGCTTGAGACCTGAAATATCATACCGCTTGTCAGGCCCTGAGAAGCGGTTTTCTCTAAGCGATGGAATCACGTCATGTTAAGTAACGTGTTTTAAATTTAAGTAACGTGTTTTAAATGGATGTTAAATGGCAGAGTAATGAGCAAATACCGTATGCAAAATGATATTTGCGAACTCATTGCACTCACTTTTTACACACTTATAACTTTCCAGTGGATAATTACAAATCTGAACACTTCAATCTTCAATTTGTATAACGAAAGGGACAATTGAAAAACCAGAGCTGGTCTATGCTTCTATTGTTAATAGAATACAACAAGGTATGAGAGAACCACTAGAGTTTAGTCTAAGTAGGATTTGGAGAATGTGACTAGGTCCTTTCAACTACCCGTCAATGTTTAACTTCTCTTCATTTGGTTGGTCAGTGAAGTGTCTCATTCACTCTGTGAACCGAGTGTATCAGGTACATTTGTATTATCTCTATGGGAAATGCAACATTATTTAGGCAATGTGTTGTTAGCTGTTAGTCTAACATGATGCTTTGACTTGGTTTGACTAGACTGAAGTGGGAACTATTATTATTGTACACAAACCTTGGGCTAATTTGTTAATTAGCTTAGCCCTGGACTTTAATCTTTACTATTAAAGGCTAAAAGTGTGGACTTAGTGTTGATATAAAGTTAGTTCAAGGTTAACTTTTGTCTACATATACATGTACATGTACATTCAACCATGCAATCAGGAATAAATGCTATTAAGCCTATGATATAAAATGTATTTTTTTTTGTTCTTGCTGCATGAATTATATTGCACTTGAATAATGTTCATGCTATTAATCCTTTCTATATGATCTTCGTAATTTGTTCATGAGTTGAAAATAAAATTTAATGTTTTATTATCCAAACCTTCCAATACATCAAATTATATTCATCAAAATAATAAATGCAAAGATCTTGTACATGTATGTATAAAATGGGTGCGCTTCGTTATTCCGAAGGTTCGTTATTCCGAAGGTTCGTTATTCTGAGGGTTCGTTATTCCGAAGGTTCGCTATTCCTAAAATGAAATCAGGCTCGTTATTCCGAAGGTTCGTTATTCCGAAGGTTCGGTTATTCCGAAGATTCGTTATTCCGAAGGTCCGTTATTCCGAGGGTTCGTTATTCCGAAGGTTCGCTATTCCTAAAATGAAATCGGGTTCGTTAATCCGAAAAATGAATTTGGGTTTGTTATAATGCTATCATTTCAGATTGGCGTAGCCACGGGAAGGAAGGGAGAGAGGTGAGGGGGGGGGGGGGGGGGGGGGCTTGCTCAACACAGGCTCTGTATTAAATTAAGAGAAATAGAACTTTAATTTCAGATTAGCACAGCCACGTGGGAAAGAAGATGGGGGGGGGGGGGGCTCTCGCTTAATCAATTAACAATATAAAAACAAACTTAAATGTTTGATTGGTCTGGCCAAGGGAGGGAAAGGGAAAGGGGGAGGGGTATGCCTAATGCAGGCTGTAAAATAAATAAACAAAAAAAAATTATAGTATTATAACAAACCAGATTTCATTTTAGTATTATAACTAACCCAAATTCATTTTCGGATTAACGAACCCTATTTTATTTTCGAACTAATGAACCTTCGGAATAACGAACCTTCGGAATAACGAACCCGATTTCGTTTTAGGAATAGCGAACCTTCGGAATTACGAACCTTCGGAATAATGGACTGTAACCTATAAAATAATGTGACCAGAAAATTAAAACGAAATGTAAATCATAGCTGACACATTTAAGATATTATGATAAAAGCAATTTAAATATTTCCCTGCTGTTTTTTTTCCCTTCAGTTATTTGTGTACCTGCACTACCTATGGCTAGGCCCTCTACAGGCAATCGCAGTTCTAGTTCTTCTTTATTCTGAGATAAGCTGGGCTAGTTTACCGGGCTATGGAGTGATGATCTGCCTTATACCCATCAACATGGGGCTTGGCAGACTCTTTTCAAGGCTACGGTAATTGTTTTGATTGAACTAGATTTGATTTGACAGTACAGTATGATGCAATGTGAGTCATGATGCACCTCGGAATAGAATGTTTAGATTGATGGGGCAATATATTTGGTTTATTAATGTTACTTCATGACTTGAGATAAAAATATATTTTACTGGGCAGCATGCATTCATGATTTTATACGGTTATTTGTTTAAATTTATTCAACTTCTTTATAATGTTTGTTGAGTATTTATTTACTCATTGATTTCTTAAGGCCTTCATTTGTACATGTATGTTTAACCCATCAAGTACGAGAGCTATTTTGAGGCAAAATTGATCATTATTGTCCTCTACAAATTGGCAACTCCTGATATTTTTCTACCTTTTAATGACATAAAAATTGGTGGAAAATATTTTGTAATTACAATGTAAGACAAATATGAAGTGACTTTGACGCAAAGTTGCCAATTTGAACACGGAAATCTGTTTTGAAAATATCACAATGTGTTGCCAATTTAAGGATTTCCTGAATTATAGCAATGTTCACAATTATACAAATCATAGAAAAATCATTAAAGCAGGTAGAGTAACAAAATAGGGCTCTAAAAATAGAGAATTTATGCTCTTTCTACTTATATACTTCATATAACTGTGTATCTTCTTGCTGAAGTGTAGGACTACCAAACCACAAATATGTGGGCCACCGTCCTTGATCGGTTAATTGCTTTGTTTTTTTTACAGACGACAGACAGCTAAAATCACAGATGAGCGGGTGGGAGTGATGACAGAGATCATAACAGCCATGAGGGTCATCAAGATGTACGCCTGGGAGAAACCATTTGGAGAGATTGTCAAGAAACTCAGAATGTGAGTCTCTTAACATATTGCTTACAGGAATCTGGTGGGGTGGGTCCTGTATTAACCCGTTCCGGACGAGATTATGAAATCCCCATAGAATCATGTCACGTAGACACAAACACAGTGTTCAATTTGACCCAATGTTAAGAATTTGGACCTTAATATCCCATTCAAGTTTGGTATTGCACCAATTCTCCATAGGGGTTGAAATGTCTTTTGAGTGGCTATCCTTTTGTATGCCTCCGCAACAAAGTGGCCGGAGGCATTATGTTTTCTGATTGTCGACCCTCCGTACGTACGTCCCGTTCTCGTTATCGCGATATCTCAAGAACCAGTTGACAGATTTCCACCAAACTTGGTAAATGTATGTATCTTGAAGAGCCAATGAACTGATTAGATTCAGGGGACATGAGGTCAAAAGTCACAGGGCTCATTATAACTACGAAAATAGTTTGTTATCACGATATCTCAAGAAATGGTTGACAGATTTCCACCAAACTTGGTAAATGTATGTATCTTGAAGAGCCAATGAACTGATTAGATTTAGGGGACATAAGGTCAAAGGTCACAGGGCTCATTATAAATAGTTATCACGATATCTCAAGAAGTGGTTGACGGATTTCCACCAAACTTAGTACACGTACAAGTATGTATCTTGAGGAGCCAATGGGCTGATTAGATTTTGAGGTCAAAGGTCACAGGGCTCATTATATATTTGAAAATAGCTCATTATCGCGATATCTCAAGAACCAATTGACTTATATTCACCGAATTTGGTACGTGTATCTTAGTGAGAGAATGAAGTAATCACATATTGGGGTCATAATATCAAAGGTTACAGGTCTCGTATGTGAAAAATAGGTTAAAGGTCAAAGGTGACTCATAAATCGCGCAATGGCGGAGGTCGAAGATCAATCTAGTTTCAATATGGTATGCAAATATAGTAATACTCATGCTTATTTTTAGGCTGTTAGTAATGACATGCAGTGATTTAGTGCCCAGATCAGGTGGCCCAGATCAGGTGGGCGTTGCATAAAGAATTGCGAATAATCGCAAAGTTACATTTGATGCAAGTCAGAAAACGTGCACTTGAGCAAATCAGAATCGCACATTTACATGAATGCACATTTTCTGACGTGCAATTAAACAAAACTTTGCAATTAACATACCCCAGTAGTCCAAAATTATTCATGATGATTGACCTTGACTTATATTATTTTCTCTTTGAACTTCCCCGATCCAGCAAGGAGGTCCAGAAGATCATTGTTGCGTCCTACCCACTGGCCGTCAACATGACCCTGGGTCTCTTTGGCAACCGCCTCCTGGACGTTGGGATGATCATTCTCTATACACTGACCCCGGGCAGGGACATTAATGCCGCAACCATCTTTGTCATAGTCAGCTTCTGTAACACCCTGCGTAACTCCTTCATGCGCATGTTCCCCCGAGCAATCCAGTTCAGATCTGAAAGTGTTGTTTCGCTCAATCGAATTGAGGTGAGTTTTAACTCTATGGTCAAAATTAATTTGTACTTGCACCATTTGTGTTCAAGAGTAACCTGGATAGCCCCAAAGATGTTTGACATGTAAATATCTTCTTCTGACAATTTAAAATGGTCCATTAACTTTATATTTTCCCCGGAACAATGTTTGAGACTTCAATCATAGACCAATTTTATTGTAAGATTCCTGAGAATGAAATATAAGAATTTCATAGCAAACGAATAAAGTTTGAATTGGTGTATTACTTTTCTTTCACAGACATACATGCTGCTGGGAGAGAAGGACGTGACCTCAACAGGAAGTAGTTCTGAGGGCATGGAGAGGGATGATGGGATTGTTGTTGAAAACCTGACTTGTTCATGGGAGGAAGTGAGTTGAAATTTGCAACATTTTGAATTTTTCTCTTCTTTAAACCCCTTTGAGTGTAATGCGCTTCACATTTACTCATAATTATAGCACTTTTGCATGTAGATTTGAATGGAGAATACATTTGAAGTTAAAATGCTGTTCCTTAGATACTTTTGTTTAATTTCTAAGCTGGAACAATTTTGAATGATTTCTCTTTCTTCAACCCCTGTGAGTAAAATACTTGAAATAAACACAGTACAAACAGCATTTTTGTATAAATTTGTATTTGAATGAAGTGTGAATCTGAAGTTGACATGTTTTTCCTTAGATATTTGTTCTCTAACTCTTAAAGTGCCCATTATGTGCATGGAAGCCTCTGCTGCAGGGCTGTTTGCTGCATGACTATGCACATTAGATCACCTGTATTATATTATGCAGCAGCAATATTTACATATGATGACATAAACGGTACCCTGGGGTACCAGACGAAAATCCGCCATTTTGTTTAATTATTTATTTAATTTGTAGGGCTGTACTGTGAGTATAGCGTGCATACAATCACGCGCTGCACTGCATGCACAATGCAATACGGTTGTACTTCGAGTGGACACAAGATGGCGCTACACAACGCGGGATACCGGGGTACAACGGTACCCCGGGGTACTGCGTGTGTCATCATATGTGGTTCTATTGCCCTGTGCTCAACCTAATCTTCAATAATTTCCGGGACTAGTCCTGAATGGGGTAAATTGGCAGCTTTAAGGTTAAGTTAATTGAAATGCTTCAATGCTCCAATCATTCTCTTTTCAGGACCGCAACACCACGCAGCTCTCCAACCTGTCCTTCACCATCAAGAAGGGGAAGCTTCTGGCTGTTATTGGTCCTGTCGGCTCTGGCAAGGTAACTGGAGTTGTCCATGCCATTTTGACAAATCTGGGCCCTGTTTTTATAAAACTTTGTCAATTGCTGTAAGAGTCCTGTCGGCTCCGACGAGGTAACTGGAGTGGTCCATACCATTTTGAAAAATCTGGGCCCTGTTTTTTAAAACTTTGTCAATTGCTGTAAGAGTCCTGTCGGCTCCGACGAGGTAACTGGAGTGGTCCATACCATTTTGAAAAATCTGGGCCCTGTTTTATATAACTTTGTAAATTGTTGTAAGAGTCCTGTCGGCGCTGGCAAGGTAACTGGAGTTGTCCATGCCATTTTGACAAATCTGGGCCCTGTTTCATGAAACTTTGTCAATTGTTGTAAGAGTCCTGTCGGCTCTGGCAAGGTAACTCAAGTGGTCCATACCATATTGACAAATCTGGGCCCTGTTTCTTAAAACTTTGTCAATTGTTGTAAGAGTCCAATTATTGTCACTACTATACCAACAGCTATAATGCTCCATTCTGATTGACTGTTACTCACACTAATTGGGCAGATACATCAGTTGGAAAACATGACGTAATTTTATCGCTTGCTGAAAACCGCTTCTGAGGGCCTGACAAGCAGTGCGAGTTTTCCGCTCTCAAGCCTGCATCCAGGAGATTTGTTATCAGTGTTGACACTTTCTTATCCCTTGCCCCTCTCTCTCTGTGATAGCACTGGGCCTCAGGGGGCAGTAAACACAGCTGGGATTGTTGACAGTAGTAACAAAACTGTCAGAAACTGACCGAGTTGATTACCACGATGGTGGAAATCAAACTAACGACAGAATCACCTAATGAGTTTTATGAAATAGGGTCCTGGAGTGTTGTATATTGGTTCAAGCCCTTGTGTTTTTAAACCCATTCCTTTTAGGAATTTAAAATCCCCATAGATTGAATGCATAGCCCACCTGTTTCCAGTAAGCAATGGGTTAACCTCGTCCCTGTGAGGTTTTGAAAACTCCTTAGTCATTGTACATAGCCCACCAGGTTTCCAAAAGCAACAAGTTAATCTTTCCCTACGGGTTTATGAAATCCATATAGACTTTGAACACAACCCAGCCAGCTCCCGTAGCAAAGGGGTTAATGTCAAGGTAGTGTATTTGATGCCCAATGTGGCACATTTTCCTTCACAAAGACAATTCACCCATATTTGCCTCTTACCTTGTAAGATTTAAATAGTTTCATACTATTTTGCTTTTTTAAATGTTAATGCTTTTAGTTTATGATTTAATACTGCATTACACAAAAAACGAATGCTTCTTTGCATTGTAAATAAGTCTACAATACTACAATACTTTCTTTGTCCTTCATCGTTGAAATTTATTTTGTATTGTTACTTGTAGTCATGGCTACTGATGGCCGTGTTGAAAGAACTCCCCGCATAATTGGCACAGAGAAAACCTGTGGCTGCATTGCATTCGCCTCCCAGCAACCCTGGATGTTTGGGGACGGTGCAAAAATCATAATCATTTTAACCCATCAAGTTAAAGCTTCATTTTTATTTTTTTTCTATTTTCTTATTTAGTCGTCTCTGCTTATGGCTGTGTTGAAAGAACTCCCAGCCCTCAGTGGCACCGTGAAAACCCGTGGCCGCATTGCATATGCCTCTCAACAGGCCTGGGTGTTTGGGGGCACCGTCCGGGATAACATCACGTTCGGCAGACCTTTCAGTGACATAAAGTACAGGAGTATCATACGAGTCTGTGCCCTTACAAAGGTAGGATGGTGTATCTTTTTATCGAACACTAGATCCAAATATTATATCCATCAACTAAAAGTGAAAAATATATAAGAAAATGAATTAACTATAGTAAAGTACATCTGAGTAAAATTTCAATATGTGCACTGTGTTTTCTAAAAAATATGGAAATAAGCTCTTTAAAGGGGTAGTTTAGTTTTGGTAGAGAGGGCGCTGCACATCACAATTTTTTTGTGAGGTAATGAAAAACTGGCGATCGGCCGCTCCGCGGCCGAGATCTTAGGGGGGGGGGCCATAATGCCCCCCCCCCGCCCCCGGCCTGCTGAAGACCTCAAATAGCCCGGCCTTTTTAGGGTTAAGCATATCAGACTACAGAAAATACACATTTTATCAACGCTTTGTCAAATTTTGCATGGCATAAATCATCGACTAAAAGTGAAAATTATGTTAGCAGCTGCATAATCTATTTTTAAACAAATCTTTGTGAAATTGCTTCCATAAATATATGCACAGTTCTTTCCAAAAACCTATGAAATTTGTATATTGTCTTTTCTTAGCTCAGTGAACATAGCAGACTACGGAAATTACACATTTGATCAACCAGGGCCCTTTGTCAGTTTTGCATGTGGGCAACTCCACGAAAAAGTGGACATGAACTCAAAAAAACAATTGGCTCTATTTCATATCCTATTGATTTTTTCTGGATTATTTGTTCATACAACATGATCCTATGATTATATCTTTCAGTTCACATGATTTTTTTATTCTCGGGTGTCTCCTTATAGGAGAAACGGAAACCATACATGAAACTCCACACATGGGACTACCCTGTGCAAATTTCAGGAAAATCCTTATCTTTTCCAAATTTTCTGGTATGTTTATTATTTAAGGCACCAAATTTGATGACTGATAATCAAAGTACCTTTTCAGATTAAAATTTCAGTCTTTTGAGAGCTCTAAAGTATATTTTTAGCTCATCCGGCCCGAAGGGCCCGATGAGCTTATGCCATGCCGTGGCGTCCGTCGTCCGTCCTTCCGTCCTTCCGTCCGTCCGTCCTTCCGTCCGTCCGTCCGTCCGTCCACAGTTTTCAAAATGCTTCTTCTTCGTTATTTTTCAACCGATTTTGATTCTGATTGTTTCATAAGATAGGGCTAGGAGGGGGATTTAAAACTTCTACACAGAATCGTGAAATTCATTATATATGCTAATTTATGCAAATTTATTCGAAATCACAAAAAATGCTTCTTCTCCTTCATTTCTTGACCGATTTTGATTTGGTTTGCTTTATCTGGTAGAGCTAACTTTGGTACACTAAACTTCTACACAGAATTTTGAAATTTTTCTCCATTAATTAATTATGGTAATTTATGCAAATTTATTCCAAAAATCACAAAAAATGCTTCTTCTCCATTATTTCTCGACCGATTTTGATTTGGTTTGCTTTATCTGGTAGAGCTAACTTTGGTACACTAAACTTCTACACAGAATTTTGAAATTTTTCTCCATTAATTAATTATGGTAATTTTTAATTAATTAATTTATTTATTTATTTATTTATTTATTTATTTTTATTATTTATTTATTTATTTATTTTATTTAAATTTTTTTCTTTTTTTTTTTCTTTTTTTAATTTATTTAAAAAATTTTTTTTTTTTTTTTTTTTTTTCCCATGTCCCTTCTGGGGCGTCAAATTTTTTTTTTCACTCTATTTTTTTTTTAATTAATTTTTATGTCCCTTCCAGGGCATCACATTATTATTTTTTGACCAGTTGAAAAGTGTACCACATGAAATTTGCGATATTTGATGTTGCGAGATGCCGGATGAGCGCTACGTCATTGACGTTCTGGTTCAATTAATCAAATCCTCCGGACAAACTGTAATGTCCGTGACGCTGAAAATGTAATGTCCGTGACGCAACGTTTTGTTGTCTAGATCACATATACCTGGCCCGTTTCGCAAAATCCAACTTGGATTCAATTCATCATTGCCTGGTCTATAATTGAATACCTAAATCACCTTTGTGAGGTCTCAGAACTCCCAGACTTTTGCAAAGATGTATATGGATGCAAAAAGTCATGTCCAAAAAATGTAATGTCCGTGACGGCGCACATTTTGCAGAATTACTCAGTAACGAATTGGATGAATGTTCTGAAACTTTTTTTGCATACTTAACCAGGCTATTGCTTTGTAATCAAAATAAAAGTTAGACATTAGGTAGAGGTATGAATTAGTAGTGGCATTGGGAAGTCATGAAAATAATGTCTGTTTGTAATGTCCGTGACGCTGGAGTTGCCCATGTGACAATGTAGTAGTTACTAGATCCCTTTATTAAGACCAGCTATAAATGTTATGTAACTTATACCCTATTTCATAAGTTCTTAGGTTATGTAACGTTTACTCTTTTTCATCACCAGGACATAGAGCAGCTTCCTGATGGAGACATGACTTTAGTTGGTGAGAGGGGTGTCACCCTGAGCGGAGGTCAGAAGGCTCGGATCAACCTAGCGAGGGCGCTATACGACGATGCGGACATCTATCTCCTTGACGACCCTCTGAGTGCTGTGGACAGTGAGGTCAGCCGACACATATTTGAGAAGTGAGTTCTGAAAATGTGACCTTACACCACAACATGACCAATAAGTTGGAAAAAATTAAAAGTCATTACCTTTTATAAAGTGGTATATAATTGTTCATATGCGGACTAAGCGTACCCGCTCAAAATGAGCGCAAACGTTTGGAACATGGCTGAAGCAATTTTAAAATAAGGGGGAAATGGACCACTTAAAGATTGGTGTCCATTCAATCGCTGTAATGTGATGATTTTTGTTCAATAAAAAATCATATTCAAGCATAATTTCTGATGCTCAAAATTTCACAGGAAGTAGATTATTAACTCAGGAAATACAAAAATCCCAAATATCATATTTTATACTGTTCCCTACTAGATTTGGCAATCCCCATAGAGTTTATATAGGGCCCATCAGGTTCCCATAGTTAAACAAAGTTTGACTATTTCAGCTACTACAAGAGAAACTATCACAGCAGCTTAACAGTCATTTCGTCGTGTAAGTTCACAAATGTTAAATGTCCTATAATGCTCAATCGTGATAATGGTAATATTTGTTGTTACTGGTAGTTTTTTTTTTTAGTAAAATAATAATGATATCATATTTATTCTTTCCTGCTGTCTGCAGGTGTGTGATGGAGTACCTTGCTGACAAACCACGTATCCTGGTCACCCATCAGCTCCAGTTCCTCAACGCAGCAGATCAGATTCTCGTCCTCAACAAAAGGGTGAGAACCAGCCAAAATAGTAAAATTTGACATCTTAACAAATTTTTAATCGCAGAGGTGTGGTGTTTCTCACTCTTTCCAATGATAATCCGTGCGCTTGTTACGACCAAACAATGCATCTTGACTTCAGAATTCTGTAGACAAATATACACATACGCGTAGCTGATTCTCTCATGATGAGTAAAATAATAAATGACACATTGACACATTTTGCAATGTTAATTTCACTTCAAAAGATAATACAAACATTTAATATCATTTAAAATATAAATGCCAATATATAATTTAAATTTTTGTTGTGGTTATGTATGCAACAAATACTAAATAAAACTATGGACACGTGCGTGTACAGATGCCAATTAATTACCATATAGGCACAATACACGACCAGAAATTCAAACTGGCCGCCAACCTGTCTAAT
Organism: Echinarachnius parma; assembly: GCA_037951105.1. NCBI lineage: Eukaryota > Metazoa > Echinodermata > Echinoidea > Clypeasteroida > Echinarachniidae > Echinarachnius > Echinarachnius parma. Next base: position 33,328 of record JBAMJV010008837.1, on the reverse strand, counting down.
GCCACCACCTGTCTATAGCGACCACTTTTTGCCGGTCCCATGAGCGGTTGCTATAGACAGGTTTGACTGTAATTGTAATCAATTATATTGATGGACGTGATCACATTTCCATATAACACGCACATCATCGGTTATAAATAATAATAATAACAGACAAGCATTTATATTGCGCCATCAATCTAGAAATTCTATTCCGAGGTGCATCATACTGTACAGTATATTATTACCCTGGCTGTAGCCGAGCTGCCTGCAAGCAGGCGCATCAAGCATTTCAAGGAATAAATTATTGCCAGGTACCCATTTACTACACCTGGGTTGAGAGCAGCAATGTGGATATAGTATCTTGTTGTACTGAGATAATCATGTTTAAAGTTTGGCAACCTTGTAGAAACTAAATTTAGAGTTCCATGAGTTTTGTGTTTAACTTATTTATGTTATGTGAATGTCCTAGGTCGTAGGTCACATGGAGGCTATGGGTAGTGTGATTAATAATAATAATAATAATAATAATAATGTATTTATAACGTACATATCACGTACATGTACATGTATGTCTCTATGCACTGATAGAAATTAAAATAAAAGAAAGAAACGTTCAGCATACTGTATAACATAGTAACTTTGATTACAATGTACAGACTAACAAGTACATCTGAAAGGTGCCAACCCAGAATTGTGGACATGAAGTCAATACAAAATGAAAGGAAAGCAAGCAGCATGTTGTATGACTAGTCTAGCCCTACTGGGGACAGGTGCCTGGACTTATTATGATGAGTTCCATTTGAAAGGCATTGTGCTCTCTCTCTGGCTGCAGATGAGAGGAAACGGAACAGAAGGGGTGAAAGAGGGTGTAAACTTTTATCATAGCTAACCTAATCTTAATCCTAATCTTGATCCCTTTTATCCCAGGGTCACATGGAGGTCGTGGGAGACCTCATTGATCTCCATGACAACATTGAGTTCTCTAAGCAGACAGAATGGTTTGATTTCCAGGGAAGCCCAGTGTTGTTGTTTTTTTGTATGCGTGCTTATTTTCATTTCTGTTCAATGTTCAATGTTCAATGTTCAATGTTTTATTTCTCATGTCACCCTGTCGTAGGGTATTGAAGAAAATCACATTTAGCACAATATAACAAATATATACAGATATATATACACATATTCAAAACATATATCACAAAATATAACATGTAACATAAAACAAACAGGAAGTAAGTTAATTGCAATTTTAAAATCGATCAAAAATATAAACTTTCGAAAATGTGAAGATCATTGAGATGATAAACTCGGTCTTGTCAAATTTAATTTCCCTATACCTTTTAATACTAAAAGGTGATATTACTTTAAGAGTGAAACCGCTATGCAATGATGACCAAATAAATGAACAGTGATACTGACAAGTTAGCAGGAAACTATTAATAATAATCTAAAGTAAGTTTGTAAAAAATGAACTATTCCAGAATCAATATAGTAATATACCTAACTTTCATAATTATGGGGCTAAATAATCATTATAATATGGTGTGAAGACGATATTTAGCAAACAAAGACAAAAAAATAAAACGCAATCGCAATATTTATAATAATAATAAAGAAGTAAAAGAAAGAAAACAAGGTCCATCGCAAGCTATGAATTGACCAAGGAAATGTTACTATCATGAGAATGCACAACAGATATTGAAATATCAATGCAGTAGAGAACAAAAAAAAACAAGAGCAAAAACTATTTACATACAACAAAGGTACTTGTTCAGATCATGCAGTAAACGTGTGCATCAACATATTATAAATGACTATAATACTTTCCAAGTTACCACTATTCGTCAATTTGAAGGATAATCATACATACTACAAATCAGCGTTGTGGCTGCAGACTTTAACTATTTCTTATAGAGTGCCATTATGATACAACACAATTTTGATACATTTGCTAATTCCCTATGATTTACACTATTAAATAACTGACTCATTTTCATTACATTCGGTCTCACTCTATAGTATGACTTTATAAAGGTCTTTCTTTCATTATCTAGTACTGGACTTTCAAATAGATAATGAAATTCATCCCCTAATTTATTATTGTTACAAAGCTCGCATATGCGTTCCTTTCTTTCAATTCCATTATATCTTCCAGTTACTACAGGCAATCTGTGATTTCCACATCGGAGCTTTGCTAAAGCAATTCTCAATGAGGGCGGCATTAATATCAAATATGGTTCCATAATTACTTTACTTTTAAAAATTTGGTAATTTAAACAACATGTACTATCGTTAATTTTACTGTGCCAATTTTGAGAATATGTATCACTTAATCTTAGTTTAAGGGCTGATTTCACCCATGAACTACTTACTTTTTCATATTCATACCACAAATTTGACATACCTAATTCATGCAAAACAGTATGTACATATCGAGTCCATTTAGAGGAAAATATATCATTATCTCGCAGGAGTTTCAAAATATTACACACTGTCGTGGAATACTTGACTTCTTTACCAGATATAGTTCTAAACCAATAGTTAACCATTCTTTCTTTTACAACTAATGATACTTCAAACCGACCTAATTCACCCAGTGCCATGCTATTCATCATACTTTTTCTCAATCTTAACAATTGCTTACAATATTGTGCATGCAAGGCCTCGATCTGCGCAATATTTTCAAACCCCCAGACTTCACTTCCATAAATAAGTACGGGCACCACTATCCGATCAAAAAGTTCTACCTGTATGTCTAAAGGAAGTCTTAACTTCCTAGATTTTATTATCAGACTATACATAGCTCTTTATCTTGAGTAATTTGCTTGTTCTGGGTTTTTTTAATGTATTGTTATAATTAAACACTACGCCCAGGTATGTGTACTCATCAACCACCTCTACTTCTTCTCCGTCAAACATAAACGGTTCATATTTTTATGCCTCCGCAACGAAGTAGCCGGAAGCATTATGTTTTCGGGTTGTCCGTCCGTCCGTACGTACGTCCGTCCGTCCGTACGTACGTCCGTCCGTACGTACGTACGTCCGTACGTCCGTACGTACGTACGTCCCGTTCTCGTGATCGCGTTATCTCAAGAACCGATTGACGGATTTTCACCAAACTTGGGTCATGTATGTATCTTGGGGTGCCAATGATCTGATTAGATTTTGGGGTCATGAGGTCAAAGGTCAAAGGTCACAGAGCTCATTATATATGCAAAAATAGCTTGTGATCGCGTTATCTCAAGAAGGGATTGACAGATTCTGACCAAACTTGGTACATGTATGTATCTTGGGGGGCCGATGATCTGATTAGATTTTGGGGTCATGAGGTCAAAGGTCAAAGGTCACAGAGCTCATTATATATGCAAAAATAGCTCGTGATCGAGTTATCTCAAGAAGGGATTGACAGATTCTGACCAAACTTGGTACATGTATGTATCTTGGGGGGCCGATGATCTGATTAGATTTTGGGGTCATGAGGTCAAAGGTCAAAGGTCACAGAGCTCATTATATATGCAAAAATAGCTCGTGATCGAGTTATCTCAAGAAGGGATTGACAGATTCTGACCAAACTTGGTACATGTATGTATCTTGGGGGGCCGATGATCTGATTAGATTTTGGGGTCATGAGGTCAAAGGTCAAAGGTCACAGAGCTCATTATATATGCAAAAATAGCTCGTGATCGCGTTATCTCAAGAACGGATTGACAGATTCTGACCAAACATGGTACATGTATGTATCTTGGGGGGCCAATGATCTGATTAGATTTTGGGGTCATGAGGTCAAAGGTCAAAGGTCACAGAGCTCATTATATATGCAAAAATAGCTTGTGATCGCGTTATCTCAAGAAGGGATTGACAGATTCTGACCAAACTTGGTACATGTATGTTCCTTGGAGAGCCAATGAACTGATTAGATTTTGGGGGTCATGAGGTCAAAGGTCACAGGGCACTTATAGGTCATAATTGTGATACGTCAAGATCTAAAAGACAGAGTACCATCAAAATTTAGTTGACAGAATTAATTCTGTGTACATGTTGATTTGGGCTTGATATGAATAAATTGCGTAATGGCGGAGGCATCATTTTCGACTGCGCGCAGTCGAAGATCCATCTAGTTTTACTTTTCCTTTGGAAAAAATCACTACTTTCGTTTTACTAACATTAACTTTTAATAACCACAATTTACAATATTCACTAACGGCATCCAATGCTGATTGTAACTCACGTTCATTGGTTGCTAAAACTATCGTATCGTCTGCATATAATAATGAGAAAAGTTTCATAAACACTTCAATCCCATTATTGGACATTGCACTTTTAAGTTTTTTGGGCAACAAATCAACACCGGGATATCTATCTTTAATAAATAATTCAAAATCATTTATGTACAATGCAAAAAGTAAGGGGGATAAATTCTCCCCTTGTCTAACGCCAATGTTGCAACTAAAGTAATCAGATCTTTGAGAATCTTTCACAACACATGATTTCAAATTTGCATACATATTATGAATGACTTTAAATAGTTTTCCTCTCTGGTTGAATTTACTTAAGGAGATCAACATTGCATGAAATTGGTTGATCTCTCACTTAACAAGGCGGTTATTCTTAACCTTCAGGTTCTTGCCGGGGTTATACAGCTTCTGACTCGCACGAGCACTGGAAAGGGTTTCTTGGAAGGAAAGCCATCATGAAAGTTCCGAAGCTCAGTGGTTAGAGCACTGCTCTAGTCTGGGAAGCACATTTTCCATTTCTCATTTTCACTTATGTCATACATTTTTGTTTACCGGTAGTTTCCGCTATAGGGCCATTCTTTGAAAAGTGAAACTTTTTCGGAAAAATTGAAGTTTTAATTTTCTGTTGTTTTGTTCCATTTTTGGAATGATCCATGTGTAAAGTTTCATGAAATATATGATTTACATTAAACAAAGACACTTTCATACTCATTTGCATAAATTTACATATTTCAATATTTTTCTAAAATCATAACCCAGAAAATAATCAAGATATCGAAAGGATAGTTAGCAAGCTTATTCTTCTCATTTTCCTGTACATGTTGATACCAACTTTGTAAAAATTGAACTTTTCATTCCTTTCTAAACCTGATATTATAAAATTCCCATTTTTCCATTCATATTGTACATGTCACACACGTGACCGGCCCAAAATGTCACACAGAGACCAGACGTTGCCACATAATTAAATACAATAAAAAACTATTTGTGTACTTACTGATCTATAATACTTGTCTGGTAATAAGATGAACATTATAGTTTTTCATATTTCAAAGGATTTCCCAAATGAAATTGAGTTATGAAAAAAGCGCTCCGTGCGAAGTCACACACGTGACCCATGCCATTTGACCTCTGACATTGAGTAACGTAATCCTTATAAAATCTTTTGTGTTAAGTCTGAAAGACTTCAACATATTCAAGTCACATACAAAGTAAAAATCATTATACAGTGTACCCCTTATACTTACTGAAATATAAGCATCCTATTTTTAAAATGTTCATGTTTTGGGTCACACACGTGACCAAGAATGGCCCTATAGATGTTTTAATTCACTTCTTTTTTTTTAACTGCATGATTTTGGCTGGTCCCTCGCACTTATCCCAAAGTTTATTCTTGTAATGCAGGTTTGTGTCTGGTTTATATAGATTATTAATTTATTACGCACACAACCATTTAAAAGGTTGTCTGAGCTTCTAGCTCTGTGGTTATGAGCACCTTTCTAGTAATCTGGTGGTTCCAGGTTCAATTCCTTGGGAAGCCTGTTTACTTTTCTCATTCTAATTTATTTAATATATTTCTGTTAAGTTTCCCCCATGTTTCAAATTACTTTATAAACAAAAAAGCTACATCAATTGGTTTGAACCCTTGGAATTATTCCAGAGTTAAGTATTGTCGTTGGGTTTTTATCAGGTTCTTATAGCTTCTGACTTCTTGTCTCATTTCCAGTGTCTGAGGAAGCCCATTTTTCTTTGCCCACTTTTCATTTATTATGCCTTAGTGGCTTGATGCAGTATGTTTTCAGGTTGCACATCCGTTCATCTGTCCGTCCTGTTTTCGTTCTTGCGATATCTGAAGATCTGGTTGATGTAACAATTTAAACTTGGTATGGGTGTACATACATGTATTGGTGTGACAATGATCAAAGTAGATTTGGGGGTCATGAGGTCAAAGGTCACTGGGCTCACAAGACTCCAATCATCCTAATCCTAACCTAATCCTAATCTCTATTAATCCAGGGTCACATGGAGGCGGTGGGCACCCTGTCTGAGCTGCATGAGAAGGGTGTTGAGTTCTCTAAGCTGATGCAGAAGGAGGAGACGGAGGATGAGGGGGAGATGGAAGAGAATGTGGAGGACGTGCCCCTCGCCAGACTTGCCTCCGGATCCTTCTCACGGAGCGGCTCCCACAGGAGCTCTATCAAAGAGAAGGTTTGTTATTATACCTTATCTTATAATCAAAGCTTGGAACTAATGCTTTTTTCCTTGTGCCCTATGTCAGTGAAGTCACAATTTCTCAAATTTAAGTAACCAGAAAGCTGAATTGAGTGACCCCAAACAAAAAGATACATCTAAAATCAATCTGTAATCTTTAATCTACTGATTGGCCAAAATATCCATCAATTTCATTTTGGAGTCACCCTTGGTAGTTTTGATTGTTTTATATTAGACAAATTGATTTGAATAGGATTGTATTGAATCTGATTTTTCTTCAAATGTTCTTGTCTGACATGTCATCCAGAAATTTTCCAAGACAGGTTGATAGTTCAAATAGGTTCATGATACAACAATTTGATTTTTCCTTTCCAGAAAGCCTCCAAGACGGGTGCGCTGTTCAAGGGAGAGACGGCCCAGAAGGGAGACATCTCGGTGATGACGTACATCAGGTACTTCACGGCGGGTGGAAACCCCTTCACTCTCTTCTGGATGCTCTTCTTTGTGATTGGAGCTCAGGTAAAACAATCTTTTGATGCTATTTTAAAGTGATCTAGTAACTTTGTTGGCATGTGCAGAAAGTGATGAATGGTTTGTAAAATGTGAAATTTTGTGATTTCCTGTGATGTCCTGAGTATTGTGTAAGAATTTCATGTTAAATGGATGTTATATGGCCGAGTAATGAGCAAAAATGTAAAGTGATATTTGCTAAATCATTGCACTGACTTTGTACACAGTTATAATTATATCTGATCTGATCACTTCAGTCATATATATCTTTAGAAGGGAAGACAAATTTTGAAAACCAAAAGCTGATCCTTGCTTCTATTGGTCTATTGGTAATACGAATATTATGAGGTACAAAATGTGAGAACCTTTAGAGTTCCAAGTAAGTGTTAAAATGGAACAACCAGGCAAAGAACAACGCATTATTATATGTTTTGGTACCGTTTTGTGATATCAAATAGATACCCAACATTTTGCAAAGGGTTGTGTAATTCATAAACAAAGCAATTAATTTTCACCACTTACGGAACCACTACTATTCCATACGGGCCAAACATTTGCGAGTGCGCCAATGCTATACACGCGTACGTTTGTAGGCAATAGAATCCCGGGCGATTCGTTCGCTCCGCACACGTTAGTCTTCGCAATTCAGACCTCATGAACGCATGCTTTAGAATGGTGATGCGTTTTCCAATTTTTTTTTCTTTTTCTGAAAACATTTTTTGTGAACTTGTTGATGGAATGGAATACGAAAGACGTTACCTTTCTATAATAAGAATATTATTTTTGGGTGGTGGTACCCTTTAAGGATTTTGACAATATGACTAGATCCCTTTAATCTGTTATCGTGTTTCAAGTTTTTTCTCCTTCTACCAGATTGTGTATCTGATTACAGATTACTGGTTTGGCTACTTGGTAGACAGTGAGGAGTTTTATGAACATCCAACTGTCATATCATTGTTATGATGACTGATGGTCTATCTAAAGGCTTCTGAATAATAAAGGAGCACTTTTAACCTATCATAACATTTCATATATATATTTCCTTCTTGCAGGTTGTGTATTTGATGGCAGATTACTGGCTAGGTTACTGGGCTGTCACAGAGGAGGCAAGAAGATCTAATGGCACAGTTAATGGCACAAAGGTAGGTACACACATAGACATGGGGTATTTCGCATACCGTATTTGCTGGTGTATTAACCGCACCTTTTTTCAAAAAAAAAAAAAAAAAAAAAGGGGGTGCGGTTAATACATGACCGTATTAACCGCACTTTTTTTTTTTTTTTTTTTTTTTTTTTTTTTTTTTTTTTTTTTTAGGGGTGCGGTTAATACACCGGAGCGGTTAATACACCGACAAATACGGTAAGTTGAACTTATTCCAAGTACAGTCAAAGTATAACAAGGCTGTGTTATGCTTCTGCCAACAAAGTGGCCGGAGGCATTATTTTATTTATATTTTTAAACTGACTGGAGGTCTTGCAAATGATGTGCTAACGTATTCCTAACTTACAATGTACATGTACATGTAGATGAAAATCAAAAGTCCTGCTTAAATGTTACTTTATTTCTCATCACATTCCAAGGAATCCGACTACCCAATTTTCGACAACCTGAATCTGTCGACGGAGGTATCGGCCATAGTGTACGGGGCCCTCATCGGGGGCACCATGCTGTTCGGTCTGCTCCGAGCCTTCATCACATTCAGGGTTATGATCACCGCTGCACGCAACCTCCACAACTGGATGTTTGCATGTGTCACACGCGCACCTGTCCTCTTCTTTGATACCACACCCACAGGTGAGGAAAGAGAGACGGACATAGAAAGAGGGGGAGAGAGAGAAACAGAGAAAACAAGAAAGAGAGAGATAGACAGACAGACAGAGAGATAGACAGCTAATTAGACATTAAATTAATATTGATACAATAATAATGTTATTATTATAAATGTTAATAATATTATAATCATTATCGTTATTTATGATAATCACCGTGGCATGGTGGAAGGCGCATGCAAGTTATTTATTAGCATTGTAATGGGCACATGGGGGGGATTAACCTATTGCCAACGAGAACCTGGTGGGCCTTGTTATAAATATATTGCAAAATCTAGTAGGGAATGGGTTAAAATGTAATGTAGGTTATCAACGTGAATTTACAGAAAAAGAAATAATTTGATTTGATTTGTTTTCATCTCTGGCCAATTTCAGGAAGAATTCAGAACAGGTTTACCAAAGACATAGGAATCATGGACGACCAGCTACCGCTGACATTCTTTGACTTCTTACAGGTATGTTTGATTGATGATGGTTATTGCTAATATGCTCTATTAACCCCTTCAGCACTGGTCCCAAAATACTCTGGCTTGGGTCTCATAAGATAACATGTCATCATGATAGCAAAATCAATCAATCCTGAATGGGTACCAGGGGCGGATCTAGCTTTTTGCCAATGGGGGGGGGGGGGGGGGGGGTTTGACCCATTGACGATGCAGAGTATCATCGACGAGCCGCAAAGCGGCAATTTTTTTTTGCTATTTTTAACCCCTGTAAGTGATTTTTTTTCTCACTTTTTTCACCGATACATTTTCACTTGGCAGCCCAAGGGGGGGGGGGGGGGGGGGGTTAAACCCCCTAAAACCCCCCCCCCCCCCCCCCCCCCCCCCCGTAGATCCGCCACTGGGTACTTAATGCCTTCACTACAGGGACCCGGTAAGACCCAGGTTCCCATCAAATTATTTTTTATTTGCCTAAAAAGGAAATACATGTACATCTGTATCTTACTTTTTCACGGCCAATAAATCACTTCAGATTTATTGATTAAATATAATCTTATTGTAATCTGTGATCTATCCCACCTTAAGTTACCCACTTGATATTTTATTACAATTTTAGTGCAGCCTAGTGAACCTGGAAAGTGTGAACCAAACTGTTAGAAAATGTTTTTTTTGTTGTAATGATAATAAAACCATTTTGTATCCCATGGCAGATTGCCCTCCAAATTGCAGGCACGATTCTCATCACGGTCATCCTTAGCCCCTGGGTGCTCATCGCTGCTGTACCTCTCTTGATCATCCTCATCGTCTTCACTCGATACGCCCTCGTCTCAACAACCGCTGTCAAACGGCTCGACGGAGTAGGTGAGTTTTAAAGGGACAGACCCTCTTTTGCAAGCCAAATTTCAAAAGTTGCGAGGTTATTGTCTTATATAAAAGAAAATGTCATGAGTACTACATCGCTATGCGTGACCCCTACGTGACCCGCGCTAGCCCACGTGACCCGCGCATAAATAACAACGGCATAAGCGGATACTAAACAAAATAACCAAACCTCGCTTAAACTGACTACATGTAATTACATATTCTTCATTTTTATGCCTCTGCAACGAAGTAGCCCGGAGGCATTATGTTTTCGGGTTGTCCGTCCGTCCGTACGTCCCGTTCTCGTGATCGCGAGAACCGATGGACGGATTCTCACCAAACTTGGTTCATGTATGTATCTTGGGGTGCCAATGATCTGATTAGATTTTGGGGTCATGAGGTCAAAGGTCCAAGGTCACAGTGCTCATTATATATGCAAAAATAGCTCGTGATCGCGTTATCTCAAGAACCGATTGACAGATTCTCACCAAACTTGGTTCATGTATGTATCTTGGGGTGCCAATGATCTGATTAGATTTTGGGGTCATGCGGTCAAAGGTCAAAGGTCACAGGGCTCATTATATATCCAAAAATAGCTCGTGATCGCGTTATCTCAAGAACCGATTGACAGATTCTCACCAAACTTGGTTCATGTATGTATCTTGAGGTGCCAATGATCTGATTAGATTTGGGGGTCATAAGGTCAAAGGTCAAAGGTCACAGGGCTCATTATATATCCAAAAATAGCTCGTGATCGCGTTATCTCAAGAACCGATTGACAGATTCTCACCAAACTTGGTTCATGTATGTATCTTGAGGTGCCAATGATCTGATTAGATTTGGGGGTCATAAGGTCAAAGGTCAAGGTCACCGGACTCAATATATATGCAAAAATGGCTTGTCATGGCAAAATCTCAAGAACTAAATGTCAGATTTCAATCAAACTAGATACCTGAACGTTTCTTAGGAAGCCAATGTAGCCATCAAAGTTTGGGGTCATATGGTCAAGGTCACAGGACTGAAAATATATGAAAAATATATAAAATAATTAATTCAGTGCATGTTAATTTGGGCTTGATATTAAAATCGCGTCATAGCGGAGGCATAATTTTCGACTGCACGCAGTCGAAGATCCATCTAGTTTAGATCTTTTTCAGTGACATACCTTTACAAATGTCGACTTCACAATACCTATACCAGAATAAGTACAATATTGTTGTAATATTATGCTAAATCAGTTTAAACTCCTTTATTGACCGATATATAGTTTGATGAAGGGACGCATTCGTTTTTCATTCGTAGAATCCAAATTACAGGGCTGTTCGATCTGATTTTTTTGTGTGTGTTACATTCATCCCCATCCGTCAACTGGAAACTGTTCAGACGTTTTGTAAAAGAGGAACTGTCCCTTTAAAGTGTTAAAGTTTTGAAGGTCCATTCAGGTATTGTTCTTTCACAACTCTTCTACAACAACTGTTAAACAGTTTGATGCAAATTTAGGAATTGTTCTCTGAGAACACTAATTCTCATCATCTGCACTCGATATGCCCTCATCTCAACAACTGCAGACAAGTGGTTCGATGGTTTAGGTGAGATTTAAGTATTAACGGTTTAAAAACCTATTTAGGTACTGTTCTTTTGTAACTCTAATCTCCTTTCAGTTTGCATGTGCATAGTCCATAGTCAACTGATATTCACTAACTCATTGCACTCACTTTGTACACGGTTTTCGCGGTCCAGTAGATAATTTAACATCTAAACACTTCAATCGGAAATATCTTTTTAACGAAAGGGAAATTTGCAAAACCGAAACCTGGTGGATATCCCATGCTTTTATTGTTAATCCGAATACAACAAGGTATGAGGCAACCGCTAGCATTCCAATTGGATTTTGAGAATTTGGACAATGTTACTAAGCCCCTTTAAAAATATATCTTTCTTTTTATGTGACTATCTCTGTAGCTCGTAGCCCAGTGTTCTCTCACACCACCGGTTCTCTGCAGGGTCTTTGGACCATCCGGGCCTACAAGAAGGAACAGGACTTCATCCACCAGTTCCACACATACCAGGACCACCACTCAGAGGCCTGGTTCATGTACATCGTCACCAATCGCTGGTTCGGCCTCCGACTCGACCTCCTCATCGCAACCTTCACGGCAGCAGTCTCCTTCAGCTGCGTCCTCCTCAACCAGTATGGGTCAGGTAAGATTTCATAAATAGGGTTGACAGTTTTCAGGCATGTTAACCCATTCCCTACGAGTTTACGAAATCCCATAGACTTTGTACACAACCCACTCGGTTCCCGTGGTCAAGGGGTTAACTTATTCAGGACTGATTGATTTTGCTATAACACATAATCTCCATAGACCCAAGCCAAGTATTTTCGGGATCAGTGCTGAATGGGTTAAAATCCTGAATTCAGTACCTGGTCACCTAGAATTTGATTTTCTTTGTGTAAAGTGTTTGTAACATATTTAGGTTTATTTTATTCTATGACTTTCTGCCATGCTACCATCCATATGCTCCATTACACAATACACATCTTCTTATTCTTTCTCTATCTTGCTTCATATTATATCTTATGAATGTTATTTTGTATGTTTATCATGGATATTTGTTTCATATTTGTAGATATTTTTTTCTTCAGCATATGGAAAATAAACTGAACTAAAATGAATTTTGAAGCTCATAATCAATAATTTCACACAGAAATCTGATTCAAATGTATACAAGTATCGCCTTTTTTATCTAAATGAATTGTAATTTTTCCTCTATCAAAGCCGTTCCAATGTCTTTAGGCACATTAAAAGCTTTTGTATTATTTGGTGAGTTGTTTAGCTCTATTTGATGATGAGACATTTTTTATTGTGTTTTTTAGGCTTGGATGCTGGTTCGGTTGGTCTGATACTCAACAACAGCATATCTCTCAGAACCATCTTCCAATCGTGTGCAACAAAGCACAGTCCTAGGGAACTGTGGGTTTTGTTTAATAAGTTTGGATATAAAAGGCTTGGTTAGTTTTTCATTGCGAACACTTGGTTAGATTTGGTTTAGCTATAATGTTGACACTTGTATATTTTCTGCTATATTTCTCAGGTCTAGATGCTGGTACAGTGGGTCTGATACTGACCAACTGCATAGCTCTGGGAACCATCTTCCAATTCTGCGTCAGACAGAGCGCCCTCGTGGAAAACATGGTATGAAAAACATATATACCCTGATACCTTTGGCTCAGTACTAACAATGATAAAACCATGTTGTGTATTTGATATCATTGATACATATGTCGTTCCCAGATGACGGCATCAGTTGAAAGGGGTGTTGAGTAATTCTGTTATACCTGGTTGTCTATTTGGGCAAGTAAAATTTGTAATTGATGAATTTTGGTGGCCCAAAGCTATGTGTTAGTGGCCCGGCCAGCCACCTGTGCTAATTCTGAACATTGAGTCTAAACACGGGTTTGACTTTAGTTCTTCATTTGCCTCTCATTCTTATATGACCTCGGGTGAGCGAGTGATAGAGTACACCAAGCTAGACTCTGAGGCACCCCTGGACAAACCTGTCTATAGTGACCACTTTATCTGTTTCCCTTCAGTGGTCAATATACACAGGTTTGACTCTAGTTTGCTTCCTGATAAACAATGATATCTTGTTCTTATATGACATGAGTTGTAAGATCTTTATATACATAAAATGTTACTTATTTGTTCCCAGATGACATCAGTTGAGAGTGTGATTGAGTACACCAAGCTAGACTCAGAGGCTCCCCTGGACAAAACCTGTCTGTAGAGGTCATCTGTAGAGGTCACCTGTTTAAAGTGACCACTTGATCTGTTTTCCTTTAGTAGTCACTATAACTTGACACATGCCTGACTGTAATTTTCTCCTTCATATATCTCTGGTTTCTAGATGACGTCAGTTGAGAGGGTGATTGAGTACACCAAGCTAGACTCAGAGGCTCCCCTGGACAAACCTGATGTCAAGCCCCCTCCAGGATGGCCGCCCAAGGGAGCCATCACCTTCGATGGGATGTCCCTCGCTTACTCCAAGGACACTCCGAGAGTCCTCAAAGAAATTGACTGTGAGATCAATGCAAAAGAAAAGGTATGTATCTCATTGTTTCATCAAGTATAAAGTTCACTTCTATTCCCAAAGCATTTGAAATCTTGTGAGTTTTGTGTCTCTTTTGGCCACCCAAGGCAGCATTCATGTTCAATGGAATGCCCCTCGCTTACTCCAAGGACACTCCAAGAGTCCTGAAAGAAATAGATTGTGGGATCAATGCAAAAGAAAATTTATGTTTATAATTATTTCATCAAATTAATTCACTTTTTTCACCAGAGCAATTGAAATCTTTAAACAAAATATTTAAAAATCATATTTTTCCCCCTTCTTTTTTTTGCCTCCCAGCGGACAAAATTTCTGGTAACAGCTCTGTTCTAATTGGCTAAGCCAATAGGAGGGTCTTGAGATTGCTATATAAATTTAATTTAATTGGAATGAATTATTGTTGATATGTATCCAATTTTTTCTAGATTGGCATCATTGGACGTACTGGAGCAGGCAAGAATTCCCTGATCATGGCTCTATTCCGATTTGCTTAGCCCATTGGAGGTTTCTAAGTTTACACAATCCTTTTAAATTTAATTGTGGTTTTACAATTGCTGATATATGTCTGGTTTATTTCTAGATTGGCATCGTTGGACGTACTGGAGCAGGTAAAAGTTCCCTGATCACAGCTCTATTCCGATTGGCCGAGCCGATGGGAGGACTTCAGGTTGACAGCATCCAGACAACAGAGCTTGGTCTCCATGACGTCAGGAAGAAAATCTCCATCATCCCTCAGGTATGACCATGGTACATGAGCCACATATAAGGATTGCTCTCTAGGGAGTGGAGATGGTGGGCACAATTTGTGCCTGCTTGCATTGTTTCCTTTGACTAGGGTAATAATAGTCTAAAGTGCTTTAATAGAGACAGTTAAAGGGACTACAGCATCTAGATGGCCTAATTTTCACAATTCGGCTCTCTATATGTAATTTTTCCTGAAGAAAAAGACATTGGCAGTCATTTCTCATGAAATCAATCAATTTTGGGGTAACTAGTAAATATCTAATTGTCCTGGGAACGCCCCTTTCGAGTCATCTAAAGAACGGACTAATGAACTAAATTCTGTAGATGACGCGTCATGACGTGGGCCAATGAATTGTCAATCACGTGTCAATCACGCTGCCGATTCTGGACCCTAAATGTGGGTGGGGCGTAAATTGGCTGCTAAATGAGATTTGGCGTCAGAAAATTAGTCTTAAATCACTACTGTGTTTATTTTCATGGATTTTTTTCGGCAGACCTATTTTACAAGTCATCAACTATGGAATAAGTGCCAAAGTACGTTGTATTCTTTAGGTCTTTTAAGGGACTTTTTTTGCCATGTGCTCCGGTCAGGCAAGTTAAAACAAGATTGTTCGCATTTTAGTAGCCTGAAACCCCCTGAAACCTGTCCATTGTGGCCCCAAACTAAGAAAATCATGAAGTGTTCTGTTATGTTTGGTTGCCCATTTATGCCTGTGGAATTTAGTATCAAATAAACTTGATGGCCCGAAGCTAGTTTTTAGTGGCCCTGTGTTGGTAGGCCTGTACTAATTTGCAAGCACACACACATAAATGCAAAAGAAATTACCCTTCCATTCATGTTTTTGTATCTGATTCTTTCTCTAGGACCCAGTGATCTTCAGTGGAACCCTGAGACGCAACCTAGATCCCTTTGAGGAGTATTCTGATGCTGTGCTGTGGGGTGCACTGGAAGATGTAAGTAACATTATCTGTAATACTAAATATGTGGCAGGCGCAATGCGCTATCCCGCGCGAGCGAGTAAGCGCCTGATTGGCCAGTAAAGGACACGTCCTATTGGCCGATGCACACGGGTGTTCCACCAATCAGCGGGCCGCTGGTTCGGCTCGTCTGTTGGACGGAAACAATGGAGTGCCGGTATGCTTACAGCATATTTGTATCACCTGAGGAAGTGTTGCAGCGGCGCGCGAAACGTCGTGATCTTTAGTTTCCTTGTTGACCTTACATTGCGAGACAAATGAATATCATTAGCGATATTATTAACGCAACATTATCTGTCTATAACTCTTTCCATCTTTACTTGTCACTGTTTAGTTTACTCACTTGGTATTTAACATTTGGAACATAATTTTCAAACACAACGTAACATTGAAAAGTCATCAATATTTTGTATTTTCAAGGAAACGTCATATTCTTGATGTTAAATTTATTAGAAGTCTTAAATATTTGAACTTTTGCTTGTGAATATGTTTTATTCCAAGGCTTTAGTCCAATTACCTTCCATAATTTTAAGTCCAACTTTATAGAATCGTTTTGAAACACCTAGATATTTCCTTCTTTTGGGGGTATATATTTGTAGGTCCAACTACAACAGATGGTGCGTGAGAACCCTGCCAAGCTGGAGATGGATGTGGGGGACGGGGGTTCAAGCTTCAGCGTCGGCCAGCGCCAGCTCGTCTGTCTGGCTCGAGCCATCATCAAGAGGAACAGAGTTCTGATTCTAGACGAAGCTACTGCTAATGTGGACCCCAGGTATGCAGGTTCCTTAACAAATCTCATCCCAGGGTCTTTAATAGTCTGATCTCCAATAAAGGGATTTTACATTCATAATCCATTCCAAATGGCTCCCAAAGTACTCGAGCATAGCCGTTTCCCCTTATAGACATAGCAAATACTTTGGCTAAATTAGCAAAGTGAAGATGCAAATTAAAACTTGAGGTTTAACTCCTTGAGTGCCAAGCTCGCATTTTTGCGAGTTACAATACACACAAATGCCATAGAGCATTAAAATCCCCGGCACGTTAAAGAGTTAACCTACTTTTACACATCAACCCATTGACTACGGGAACCGGGTGGGTTGTGTACAAAGTCTATGGAGATTTCAGAATCTCGTAGTGAACGGGTTAATTTTGAAGAAAAATGTAATTACTCAGAAGGTAATATATCAAAATGTTTTGATCATTAGTTGTTTAAGCTATAAATCACAGATTTGGAATGTAACAAATGTCTTTATCTTTGGTACACTTCTCATATTGTTTTGATTCTTAATTTTTTTCCAGGACTGATGCTGTAATCCAGGAGACGATCCGGACCAAGTTCAGGAACTGCACGGTGCTGACCATCGCACATCGCCTGCACACCATCATGGACTCGGACAGAGTCATGGTACAGTATGCCCCCCCCCCCCCCCCCCCCCCCCCCCCCAGGGAGTGCAGAGAGTGCACATTGACCCGTTCCCTGCTAGATGTTACAATCCCCATAGAGTTGATACATGACCCACCCATTCAAGAACTGCATGGTACTGATATATCGCACATAAAGTCATGGTACAGTATGCCCCCCAGGGAGTGCAGAGAATGCACATTAACCTTATCCCTGCTAGACGTTACAATCCCCATAGAGTTAATACAGGACCCACCAAGAAATCCTGAGGCTCCCTGAAAAAATAAAGATCTTTCCACATGCTGACAAACAAATGTCTCTGATTTATCCCATTGTTGTGCATACATTTCATTACTTTATCCCCCATTGCTGTTTGAACCTTCCCTGAAGTAGAAGTGTAGAGAATGCACATTAAGCTATGGATTGACTATGGTGTGTTTCCAATGACAGAGGTAATAACATAAGCTGCAGGACCCTTTGGGAGAACAGTGCAAAAGCACAGAAGAGGGTAAACCCAACTAATTAAAGGGATCTAGTAACTTTGTTGACATGTGCAAAAAGTGATGAATGGTTGTACAATGTATATTGTTGTCATCTGATATGTCCGCAGGGTATTGTGTGAAAATTTCAAGTCAAATGGACGTTATATGGCCAAGTAATGAGCAAAAATGCAAAGTAATGTTCACAAACTCATTGCACTCTGTACACGGTTTTCGCGATCCATTGGATTATTTAACATCTGAACACTTCAATTGTAAATATCTTTTTAACGAAAGGGAAATTTGAAAAACCGAAACCTGTCCCATGATTGTATTGTTAATACAAATACTACAAGATATGAGGGAACCGCTAAAATTCCAATTGTATTTTGAGGATTCGGACAATGTTACTAAGTCCCTTTAACAGTGCCAGCTCAAAACCAGTCCAGCACAACCACCAAAGTAAATAGAGTCATGTCAATATACTAGAATTACTTGCATGAAAGTGTATCTGTATTGGTATTTCATCAGAATTAAACATTTTGAAATTTCAAACACGATACAAATACCCTGGGCTTGGCACTCTGCCTCATGTTAGGGCAAACCCACATCGCACTATAAAACTGTTCACGGATGAATAATACAGCCATGTTATACCAAAATTAACATGATTGATTCCAACCCTCCCCACATGCAGGTTCTTGATGCAGGCGAGCTGATTGAGTTTGATCACCCGTACGAACTGCTGCAGAATTTCCAGGGCACATTCCGTAAGCTGGTGGATGAGACGGGGAGGGCTGAGGCCTCCAAGCTGGGGCAGATTGCCCTGGACCACTTCGAGAAGATGCAGTATGTAGACTCTTTTTCTTTCATCACAAAGAAGATGTTTATTGGAAGAAAAGATATATATATATAATTCAAAAGTTTCATTTCAAAATGCAATATCTCAATAATCTTTTAGATTGGTATGAGATCTTTGCAATTTAAGCTGCTGATACGATATGATGAATATGTATACTTTCAATCTATTTTGTATGTCTTTTGCTAATAAATTGAAATACTTTAAAATTAAAACAAACAAAAATCAAAACTATATAAAATGCACATGTTTTATAATTTGCATTAATTACATATTTTGTTCAGTTGTTATGTTGTATATTATTCGGGGGTTTGAACAATAATTCCTCTTTCATAGTATTAAGCTATATATGAGATGTTTATTGGAAAAAAATCCATATTATATGTAGCCTTATTACATATTCTCTCATCATAATTTGACATTTTTATTTTTATCCCATCCTAGGGCTGCCAAGAAGATGACCTTTGAACCAAGGGTAAGACTCTTTCATTTCACAAACCACTTTGCTGCTTCCAAACCAGGTGTATAGGTTGGTACCTGGAAGGATGAGCATTTCCTTAGCACTGTGTACACCTATGAGGTACATGGCTGGAATGCTCCCTAAGGAGTAGAAAATGAGCACTTTGAATGCTGGATTGATCACAGTGTGTATTTCTAAAGACCTGTGTAATAAAAAAATAAATTGCCCCGACCATTGAAATACTGAAGGTGTGCTATTTAAGTACCCACCAATATTAGTAAATTATATCAACCTTAATTGGTCAGTACTACAGTGAACTTATTTATGAATAGCCAGTCCCATGGTTGATTGTATCTTTAAGTACTAAAATTATACATCATAGCAAAAACAAGTTATTTTCCTAAGCTCAATGTATTTTGACTACAAGGAGTCAAATTGCTCATGTTTAGTGATATATATTTGCATGTTGGATAGATATACATTTTATCTCTCTCCTGTATCATGATTATAAATCCAGGACACCACCTGCGACTACCTGTTCATCATCCTGAAGAGGTCAGACGAGGGGTTCGGCTTCACCCTGCGAGGGGAGTACGGACCTGTCCAGACGCCCATCACAGTGGCAGAGATCATGGAAGGCACCCCAGCCGCTGCACCAGGAGGTCTCAGGGTAAGTTGACGTCTATTTCATTACAGATTAATTGGTTATCATTGAGTTAATGAAGGATAAGCCGCCAATTGTTACAGGCAAAGTTCTCTATAGCAATGGTTAGATAAGGCGTTTGGTTTCACCCTGCGAGGGGAGTACGGTCGGACCTGTCCAGACGCCCATCACAGTGGCAGAGATCATGGAAGGCACCCCAGCCGCTGGACCGGGAGGTCTCAGGGTAAGTTGATGTCTATTTCTAACTAGATTATGTGATTCTCTATTGAGTTCAAATAAATGGCTCAACATATATCTCAAGTTCAAGTTAATTAATTTCACATCTCTTTGTCGCTTCACTGGGGGGGGGGGGGCTCAGGGTATTTGGTTCATCAGTATCATTCCATTGAGTTCATACTTTAGGAAGCAAATTAATTCAATTTATAAGAAGAGAGATTCTTTTCATCTCAACTTCTTATTTTCCACACAATTTTTTCTTCTTCAGGCTGGATATGAAGTCTTGGCATTTAATGATCAGAGCAGACAAGCTTTGTCTCCGCATGACAGCACAAATACCTTCTTCTTCACATGTACATGTAAATGACTTATTGCAACAAACTTTAGTAAGGAATATACTTCAATTTGTAACACGATAGATTATTTTCATCTCAACGTCTTATTTTCCTCACAAATATTGTTCCCCTTCAGGTTGGCGATGAATTTTTGGCTCTCAACGATAAGAGCCGACGTGCCCTTTCCCCAGAGAACATGATGGATGCGTTCAACTTGTGTAACAGGAGAGATTCTTTTTTCTCAACTTCTTATTTTCCTCACAAATATTGTTGCCCTTCAGGTTGGAGATGAAGTTTTGGCTCTCAACGATAAGAGCCGACGTGCCCTTTCCCCAGAGAACATCACAGATGCATTCAGCATGGACGCCGCTCAGATGTCACTCATCGTGAGACGCCTACAACCCCCTTCAGATCCTCTGGTCTCATCAGACGGCCTGGCTGATGATGGGAATGGGCTCCATCACCATGGAAACGGGATGCTCACTGATGGTGCATCAGGGGTAAGTGTGCAACTTTTGCTTTTTTCCTTAAAATTGCTCCTAATTTTCATTTGCTGTTCTTTCAGAGTGATGCATCATCCCTGTGTCTTCGTTTTTTTGAGAGGTGTTATTTTTTAAAGTTTTTATTTATAAATATTCTATCTTTATTTTACAGAAGAAAATTGTGACTTGTGTGAGTACAGGGGCTACTGGACCCATTCATAATTTTTCTCATGACATCTTCACATTTGTCTTCCCTTCAATGGCTCAGTTCTAAGAGGATTTCATAGATGAAGACATGATATCCTGCTTAGTTTTTTTCTTGTAGAAATATAAACAAGCAAACATTTTGAAAAATGTGTTCATGTATAGCTCTATTGTTCACCAAAAATTTTAAGAAACCATGATTCACATTGAATTGATATTTCTTTATCAAACTTACACCATTCTTCTTTGTTATGTTCACTTTTTGGTGAGGTGGTTAATGAAAATTTATTAGATTAAGATCTTTTGTGTATAAAAAAAAAATTCAAGGCAATAATTGTCTTGTGAGGCATTATTTGAACCTCGTATGAATCATAATTTTCTCTTTTTTGTGAGCTATGGTGCAAAAAAAGTGTTCAATGAGATATATCTCTTCATGAAAATTTTCTCTTTCTAGCAATCATACCAAACTCAATCAATACTCTTCAGTAAACTGCATTATAGTGCTATATTCATTGAACAAATATTCATTCTATGTGACATTCTCTATTATCTGGCTATTTTACCAGTTACAATCTTTGCTTGATTAAGCAGGCAAATCATTACATGAGATGATTCTATAAGACATGCAGAATTGATTGGTAACTGAAGTGCTGTAAAAATGAAATACCTTTACATTTTGTCATCTTTATTTAATGATCTTCATCTCTGTAGCTATTGGACCATTTATCTGACTCACTTGATTGTGAGTTAGTAATGAGATGGCTTTTCTTTGCTTAAAAAAATCTTAAATCATACAATGTTTATGTGATGTTCTTCGTCATTGTAGCTGTCCTACCAATCACCTTACTCACTGTATAGTGAGGTAGATGAAGACGATCCAGGTAATGCAGAACAGAGTTGTTTTTTCACCTTTTTAATTATTATTATTATTATTCTTTTTGCATGCTTGCTTACTCACTCATTATATCATGCTTTAAAGGGAGTGGGTTGTATTGTAAGAGGGCGCTTTCCTATGAGGCTGATAAGGAGGTGCCATGTCTAGATGCACTCTCCTTATTATCCACATATGTGACCTTACACCACAAACCGACCAATAAGTCGGGAAAACTGATTGTGCTGCTTTTCATATAACATTAAAATAGAAGTCATTACCTTTAAAATTATATTTAATTTGTCATAATTGGACTTAGCAAACCCTCTCAAAATGAACGCCAAAGATTTGGAATATCATGGCTGAATCATTTTTAAAATAAGGGAGAAACAGGCCGCTTAAAAGATCAGTGTCCATTCAAGCGCTGTAATGAGATCACATTTTTTTAGATGAAAAATAATATTTAAACATGATTTCCGACGCTCAAAATTTCGCAGAAGGTAGATTAAGATATGCTCATTCAGGAAATACCAAAATCCTAAATCTTATATTTTGAACAAAATTTGACTATTTCAGCTAATAAAAGAGAAACTACTGTACCACAGCGACATAATGGTCGTTTTGTGGTGTAAGGTCACATATATCGTTTGTGGAAAGTGAGAAGGGAACTGGGTGGGCTAAGTACAAAGTCTATGGGGATTTCAGAATCTCGAGGTGAACGGGTTAATTCAATTTTCATCTTGACACGTACCTTTAAAGAAATCCCCATAGACTATGTACATAGTGCAATAGGCTCATGTAGCCGAGGGGTTAATTGAGTTCTGCACATCATCTTGTACTAGCAATTTACCCATCTCCAGATCTTTGAGTGAGATAATGTTGTATGTTGTGTTTTTCAACTCGTTATTTTTCGTATCTGTCCTGTGGTAACACATTTGGTTAATTAATGGATTCTCCGTTTGTATGGTTATCATATTGTTAGTTAAATAAGGTCGTCACCATTCAGTAACTCATTCAATCACTCGATATCTAATATTGCCTATTAATAACAATACTAATAATGGGCACCATGCAAGCAGTGATGGAGAGAGAGAGAGAGATGTTTTTTTTTGGGGGGGGGGGGCAGTGTTAGTAAGTTATGGGTGTAATGAATTGACCTAATGAATTGACAAAAAAAAAAATTAACAAAGAATATAATGCCCCCGATAAAACTTTGATTTTCAGATATTCTTATTATGAGATTTTTAAAAAGAAAAGAAAATAGAGCACTAAATGAGTTTTTACAAGGCTCCCCAAGTTAATACATGCTTATCTCTGTAGTACAAAGGATACGCCCTTGTGTTTCTCAACAACGATTTGTAAATAAAACTCCCAATGTTATCATTGGCTAGTGACACCCAAACACACAATGCCGCCTGCTTCCAAAGACGTGGCGCTAGTCTGTCCAAAATGTGAGGACATATTTCACTCTTTTATTCCTGTAGTTACTGGAAGCAGCCTTTGATGGGTGCCTTGGATCCCAGCCAGCCCCCTGCCCCCCCCCCCCCCCTCTCCCCTCACCCCACCCCATTTTAAGGGTTGATACAGACTATTAACAATTGTTTATGATTAAAATACATATTTGAAATTGAAATAAAAGTGAATTTGTGGAATTATTTTCTTTTTGATGCAGGTAAATGGGCGTTTATATTATATTGATTTGCTTTTATTTTACTCTTATTTTGTTTGCTTTTTTTATCATCTCACTCACTTTTATTTACAGATGTTCAAGAGCAATTCAGATGGTTATAATAATGTTATAAGGCTTATTTCAGGGTGCTACATAAGCGCCTTGCCTAATGTTCTAGGGCAAGTGAAAATAAAAATACAGGCCAGTATTTTCGGGATTTTTTTTTCAGGCCGAACTAAAGAAGCAAAATATGCAAAATCATTTTAAAGTCAATTTAAGTGACTATAATCTTCTATTTCGGCAAATAGAATTTTCCTTTGGGGAAGTGTTTTTAACCCCTTCAAGACTAATGGATTTTGCTATAGCATGCATTCTCCATAGACCCCAGGCAGAGTATTTTCGGAAACAGTCTGAATAGGTAATCTTTTTGAAAATGGCAGAATGGGCCATTGCTTGAAAAGAAAATATTATGCGCTTTATATAGTGTTTCTATAAAGTGTATTATTATTACCATTGGTCATCAGGTGCAGGTCAAATTGTGCAATTATTTTGTGCACCGTCTCAACTCCCTGGGGAGCATACTAACCCAGCTGCCCAACGGGCGCTGAAGGCTATTTATTAACACCCGACCAAGGTATCCATTTACTCCTGGGTAGAGAGCAGCAATGTGGATTAATTGTCTTGCTGAAGGACAAACGCAATGGGCATACACTGGGTTCGAACTCGGGATCTCATGATTGGAAAGCGAGCTGCTCTACCATCTTGCCACACCACATCCATATATAATTATGTAGCACCCTTTTATGTATTGCACAGAATTTATGACACATTCAACTACATTGCTTTGCAGCTTTGGCACTATGTTCATTTTAGTACGAGATTTCAGTTTAGAAATATTTTATTTTGTAACTTACATGTTGATGAACAAAGAATTACAATTGTGTTGGTGGTTTGTGTGGGTTTTGTTATACTTTTGTTGTAAAATTGGGGCTTTTGTACCTTCGTTCCTACTTTTATAGAGGAAAATGCAATGTTATTCTTTTTTATAGATTTGAATGGGTCTTATATATGGGTTAAGAGTTAAGATGATAATCCTGTGGAGTAGATTTAATTTGTTATGAGGAAATGTATTTGCAAATAGTTATCAGCTCCCATAGATTACTAGATTTACAATGTTGGAAATGTCTGCATGCAACACACATTTCTGACAAACTATTACCATAATTGGTTATTTAAGATTTTATAATTGTTCATGCACATTTTATGTAATGTTTCACGCAAATGCTTCTACACACCCATTCCTTAATCAGGTTACGTGCGTAAGTGCATTGTTTGTGTGCTTCCAATGCATTCCAGGCTAAGAAATGAATAAAGACGTTATAAATGATTTATTGAAAACAAATCAAAATTGTCTGTTTCCCATGGGCAGTTGTGTTATACCTAGATTATTATTTATTTAGATATCAGTTTATCATTTTTATACAATCCATTTATAATTAGCATTAATTTTGATCAGTAGGCCTATTGTATTCAGCCCACCTAATCAAGAAAAAGCAACATTTTACTAATGTACGTAACTATAGTGCTTACATTTTGTTATTATTTTGTTCAAAAAAGTTAACAATAAATTGGTGATATATGTTTCATGAAACATTTCTTTCTATAATTTCTTTAATTTTTTTATTAAGCCCAACTGGTTGAAAAAATCAATGAAAGGACGGTATCAATTTGACAACCATTCAATTGTCTGTGTTCACCAGCGATCAATGTCCAATTCAGATCAATCCATTCAATTTAAAGGGGTAGTTTAGTTTTGGTAAGGCTGAACTTTAGTAACCAAACCTGGACAGTAACATTATAAACTAATAGTTATAACTCCACCATGATCGAAAGGTATACAAAATTACAAACGACTAAGTAAAAAGCCTGTTATCATTCAAAAAGAGACATTAAAACACAAGAGGGCGCTCTCTAAAGAGGCATTGGTTGTAAACATTTTTCATACAAAATTATGCATGTGATGTTTTATTGAAATCATGATTAAATAGAGAGATCATCAACAACTATTTAAAAAACGCTTTTGAAAATTGTTGACAAAGTGTTTGCATTTTTTTAATTTTTTGAAAAATGCATTTAATTATTTGGGCCCCAAATAATTATAGGTTCGGATATATTTATTGATATTTCAGCCGTTTCTGGACCGATTTTGACCAAATAAAGTTTATTCTGCCATTAAAATTGCATGTTCTCTCAGATTCGACACTCAGTTTTTCATTACCTCACAAAAAAATTGTGATGTGCAGCGCCCTCTCTACCAAAACTAAACTACCCCTTTAACATCCATACATGTAAATTAAGAAAATTGATTTAATTCAAATTTTGTTCAAAACTTTAAAAACATCAATAAATATAAAAAGGAAATGTAAAGTTATGCATGATGCAAATGAAAGTGTATGAAACCCAAAGAAAGGCAAAGCCTTATGTATTAGTGATCCAGTGTTTTCCAATGTTTTATCTGAAAACCAGCACTACTAATTACCTCACCGCAATATAAAAAATACCATTCTTAATTATCCCAACCTAAAGCAATTAATACATTCAATCTTAAAACTCTTTCTTGCCATCAGCGATCGACATACCCGATACGGCCCGCCTTCTTGAATAACAAGGATGCGGACTTCTCCGCATCTGTGGATGAAGGAGTCGCCATGACAACCAGCTTGGAGTTGGAGGCGGATCATGTGGATGATATTACCATAGCAACAAACGACTCCAACCAGGGATATGTTAATGATGATGTGACTCGTTTATGATGAAGTTATTCCCACAAAAATTGTTTTTATTGTGCTTGGCAGCTTCATGATAAATACTATCATTATTTGTGTTCACGCAAATTTTGGAGGAACTGTTCAGAAGCACAGTTTTCTTTAAATATTCTTGATTTAAATTGATGCAAATTGAATTATAACTCACAATCAAATAATATTTTGTTTTCATTTAATCAGCTGTTACTTTTATTGATGCTTCATTGGATGAATACATGAGTGCACATGTAAATGAATTCATATTTATTTTGATTGTATTTATTATGTTAACTGAAAAGGATTTTGTTTTCTTTTATTTAGAGGCTATTTTTGTAAAGTTATTAACTATGATTTGTGAGTAAATAATATTGTGCATTGTTCCCATTTTAAAATGCTTGTGTGTTGTAACTTAATGAGGAACTTGTTTGAGATATGTTTTGCAACATATATGAAATATGAAAGTTAATAAAGGCTTGTATCTTCAGCAGTGGATTAAATGTAACTGCATTAAATTAAAGGGATAGTTTAGACTGAACTTTAGTAACCAAAACCTGCACAATAACATTACAAACTAATAGTTATAACTCCACCTTGCTCGGAAGGTATAACAAATTACAAGCGACTAAGAAAAAAGCCTGTTATCATTCAAAACATTGGTTTCAACCATTTTTCATACAAAATTGTGCATGAGATGTTCTGTTAAAATAATGATAACTATTTAAAAACCTCTTTTGAAAATTTTTGAAAAAGTGTAAGCATTTTATATATATTTTTTGAATTATCAAATAAATCTGGGACCCCAGGTTTATTCCGATTGGATATATTTATTGATATTTCAGCTGTTTCTGAACAGATTTGGATCAAATAAAGTTTATTATGTCATTAAAACTGTATGCTCTTTCAAATTTGACACTCAGTTTTTCATTTCCTTACAAACAAATTTATATCTTGAAGCACCCTTTATACCAAGACTGAACTACCCATTTAAGCTATTTACCATCATCTTTAATACTAGTCCAAGGGAAATGCATTGCTTGGGTACTTAAAAGGCTGGCCACAACTTATATTATTGACAGTATTTTAACTGCAGTCATTTTGGTATTCACACAATTAGTTTATACTTATACTAGGTCTAGTTATAGAAAGACTGTGTCATAGAATTGTAGTAAGTGGTATATATATTTTGCATTCCTTAATTTAAAAGGCTGGTCACAATACTAATAATTTTGTTGTAATTATGTCTATTATGATATTGAGAGTCAATATAGGGCCTAAATTTGGATGATACATAAAGAACATGATATTATATAGACATATATAAACGTACACATGTATACAACTAAGAAAATTTAGACCCTATATTGACTCATTTTGATAAGCAGTTTTCAGGCAGTATGTTTGCATTATTATGATATGGAATAAACTTGTATACATACATTTTTTCCCATATTGTAAATGGATCATATTGTTCCATTACCTGAGAGTTTGGTCACAACATATCTACAATAGCTTTGATTGTTGAAAATTCTTCCATTTCAGTAAAGTATATGATCTTTGATGATATTTGTCATTCCTTTCTTTTAAACTTGGTCACACTACAGAGTATTTACAACTTTTATTTAAATTGTCCATAGAATTGTAGTAAATTCGTAATAAGATTTTTATGTTTACTATGACATGACAAATGATTTATGACACAGATATAGTTTAACCATTATTTCCTTAACCGCACAAAATATTTTAATTTCAGTTCTTGAAATCTTTTACTTATGGTTTTAAAGTCTACGGAATTCATGTACACACTTATCTCTGCTGTTCTGATTTTTTTCTTTTTTGTGAGTGGATCTTGAATGTGACAGATAATTTAAATATTCGTTATTATTATTATTAATCAATAATATAGTCTTAAGGCTCTTAACTTAAGTTTGGTAAAAGGAGGTTCAGGAACATTATGTAAGTATGTGTGTGATTTGCTTATACATTATTTATAAAGTCAAGATTTCTTTGAAGACTTACCAAAGCTAGTTCCATTGTAAGAAGTATACACCTTTGATAAGTTGTGCTGTTTTTATTCATTTTGTATGCATATAAGTTAAGATGTTCGTTTGATCTTAAGTCAGTTATTATATCGGCTAAATCTAGCATGCAATGTGTCTTACCAACAAAGGCAAAACAGAAGTGCCTTTTTACATCCTGTAACATCTCCATTGTACGTGATATATTTGCCCTGTTTTACATTCATTTTGCCTTCAGATTCAATTCATGCCACTGAACATTTTATTATAAGAGTGTCACATCATGCACAGGAGTTTGTGTGGCAATATGTTTATTATAAGAGTGTCACATCATGCACAGGAGTTTGTGTGGCAATATGTTTATTATAAGAGTGTCACATCATGCACAGGAGTTTGTTTGGCAATATGTTTATTATAAGAGTGTCACATCATGCACAGGAGTTTGTGTGGCAATATGTTTATTATACGAGTGTCACATCATGCACAGGAGTTTGTTTGGCAATATGTTTATTATAAGAGTGTCGCATCATGCACAGGAGTTTGTTTGGCAATATGTTTATTATAAGAGTGTCACATCATGCACAGGAGTTTGTTTGGTAATATGTTTATTATAAGAGTGTCACATCATGCACAGGAGTTTGTTTGGTAATATGTTTATTATAAGAGTGTCACATCATGCACAGGAGTTTGTTTGGTAATATGTTTATTATAAGAGTGTCACATCATGCACAGGAGTTTGTTTGGTAATATGTTTATTATAAGAGTGTCACATCATGCACAGGAGTTTGTTTGGTAATATGTTTATTATAAGAGTGTCACATCATGCACAGGAGTTTGTTTGGTAATATGTTTATTATAAGAGTGTCACATCATGCACAGGAGTTTGTTTGGTAATATGTTTATTATAAGAGTGTCACATCATGCACAGGAGTTTGTTTGGTAATATGTTTATTATAAGAGTGTCACATCATGCACAGGAGTTTGTTTGGTAATATGTTTATTATAAGAGTGTCACATCTGGCACAGGAGTTTGTTTGGTAATATGTTTGTTATAAGAGTGTCACATCATGCACAGGAGTTTGTTTGGTAATATATCATGTTCTACTTTGATTCATGCGTAATTACTTGGAGCTTCCTCGTTTCTCTACCGTGTTGTTTAGCTTATGGTAAGAGAAGAATAAAATAGGGTTAGATTTTTTCAAATGCCCCTTTAGTATGACGATATATATCATTCATCTCAAGAGCGTTAATGAACTGTCATAAACCTCATAAACGTCCTACATTAATTTGTTGTAAAAGCTGACGCATATTTTTGTTTTTTTAACCAGGAAAGCAGTGTTCCTTTTCAATGAAACTTTCACACATCATTCGGACATATCTTACAATGATTTTGGTACAGGATTGAAGTCTCAAATGTCATTTTGGGCAATATCTGACACTTTACAGTTGCACCTTTAATATATGATATACTCCAGTATTTGTGTATGGTACATGTATACATGAAATACTCCAGTGTTTCTAAAGTATGAGGTAATGATCTTACAAGCACTTAGTAAATACATTGCTCTTCTTGCACAGTATAAAAAAGGGGAGTACATGTTTACAATAACTAATAGGCCAAATTGATCTTGTATATTTAATGTTCATCTTGTATGATACAAATGCACTTAGAAACCAAATGCTTTCCTAAAAAAACGGTCACAGTTATTACTATATAAAATAACTATTTGTATAAGATGCAAAGTTGGCCATATGACTATATAGACTATGATAAAAAATTTTAAAAAAGACTGTGCATGAAAGTCGTTTTATATACAAGTAGATTAGGGTGCTCGTACAACTTATATAATTATGGACTTCCTAGTCTTGCCATGATCGAATATTAACAACAGAATGGTGCCTTGATTTGTGTGATTTCGTACTGACATGTTTTGGCTTTCATTTGTATTAAAGTATTTGCAATGAATGCATTTAAAATGTTTTTGTATTTGAATTATATTTTGGGTTGTTTGAATATTATTGACCTGGAATTCAACGCATTTGAAAGCGTGAAATGTATGTAGATCAGTGTTTTTTCTATAAAATATGATATCATCTCCATGTACTGTATGTTATCCTTTTAAAAAAATGAGCTTGGCTCTATCAATGTTATTAAACTCGCAGCATGTATCCATCTTCACATCCTATAATGTAATACGCACATATTCTAGAAATTATATCTAATTTTTTGTCAATCTATTGAAATAAGAAAAATGGTCACAGACTACTTTATATTGTGTATGAAGATGCCAGCTGAGAAGGCGGATTTTTATACGAAAATAAAATCTACATTTTCTAATAATTGTATGTGTTCCTGTGTGTGTTCTTTGCCAACCTCGTCCTTTAATTAAAATCCCACGTTCTTTAAAATAAAGAGCATGCAACATAATCATTTATAACAATATCTCAATGGTATGGTATAAGTATGTTTGTGTTTGTCTATTATTTTTGTTTGGTGTGTGTGATGGTCGCTTCTTCCATATACCTCTTCTAATGAGAAATTATACTTTTGGGTTGTCTTGCCTTTTAGTTTGTGATATTGTGATTTTTATATTACCATATTGAAAAGTTTTCGCGTCTAAATGACATACACGACTGGAGAAGAAGACTAACTAGGAGTGGGAGCCGCACTGAAAGCCTCTCAAGTGCATTTAGTCACATGTTCTGACTTGCAATTAATTGCAATCACTGCAACTCTTTGTGCTATACAGGGTGGCCCCAAAAAACGGAACAAAATAGAAACAAAATGATCATGTCCATCGAATAGGGTGTCCTCCAATGAAAAACGATACCAAGATCAGTAATTTTGGCCGTGTAGTTTTTGTTTTAGGATGCTCTGAGCAGAGAGTTGGGAAGGACCACCTCTCTGCTCTGAGTGACACCGTGTCAGGTTCCCATTTTTGTCAATTTTTACCAAATCAGGGCCTGATAAATCGCACTTACTGCCCGTCATACCATCGAACAACGAGCAATACGCGCGCTATTGTTAGTGTGCATTCAGCTGTGTGCCGAGAGAATGGGCAAGGTTGTTCAACGCTATGACGGGCAGGAAGTGCGATTTATCAGGCACTGACTCGGTACAAATTGACAAAAATGGGAATCTGACAGGGTGTCACTCAGAACGCCCTAAAACAAAAACTACAAAATTACTGATCTTGGTAACGTTTTTCATCGGAAAGGACACCCTATTTGATGGACATAATCATCTTGTTACTATATTTTGGGAAGTGCCCTGTTCCGTTTTTTGGGGGGCCACCCTGTATACACATCCTATATTGGGTTGCAATTACATTTCTAAAGCTAGGGTAGAGCTAGGAGCTCGTAACCAGCACAATCCAATCTGATTATGTGTCATTTCACAGCACGTTACACGGATATTAATTCATTGCAATTTGTTGCATGTTAAAACCATGTCAGGCAAGCCGGAAATTCTGTTGGTCGCACATCCGGGTATTCCGTGACCCCGAGGTCACTCACGCGCTCTCGATCGTACACTGCATTGGAGTGAAAACGCTATGTTTTCACTCCAGTGAGTCACGTGAACAAAACAATGACCCGGAAGTGACGTGATGCCGACCCAGAGAATATGTGACTATACAGGGTGGCCCCAAAAAAACGGAACGGGGCACTTCCCAAAATATAGTAACAAAATGATTGTGTCCATCGGATAGAGACGTGTCCTTTCCAATGACAAATGATTCCAAGAACGGTCAATTTGGACAAGTAGTTTTTGTTGTAGGACGTCTTAAGTGAGACCATGTCAGGTTCCCATTTTTGTCATTTTTTACCAAGTCACTGCCTGATAAATCGCACTTCCTGCCCGTCATTGATTCAAACAGCTATGCCCGTTCTCTCGGCAAACAGCTGAATGCACACTAACAATGGCGCGCGTTGTTCAACGCTATGAAAGGCGGTAAGTGCGATTTATCAAGCACTGACTTGGTACAAATTGACAAAAAAGGGAACCCGACATGGTGTCACTCACAGCGCCCTAAAACAAAAACTACACGACCAAATTGACTATTCTTGGTATCGTTGTTCATTTAAAAAGACACCCTATCCGATGGACATAATATATTTGTTACTATATTTTGGGAAGTACCCCGTTCCGTTTGTTGGGGGCCACCCTGTATAGCAGTTGCACATAAGGCAATCCCTATAAGCTCCAACCCAGTAGCCTAGCGAGGACGATCCACTAGTTGGGAGGGGGGCACGCCCCGGGCACGCCTCAATCTTTATTTGTACAAAGATTTCCCCCAATTTTAGGGGTGCGTGCCACATACGTAGATCATATGCTACTATCTTACCTACCACCAAACGCCAAAATCAAATCAAAGGCAGTTTGTTAAATCACTGCCAGGCCCGTAGCCAGGATTTTCCATGGCGGGTGCGTAATGGGGGGGGGGGGGATGGGAGGGTCGTCAACAAAACCGATCATGGCCGAGACCGATAAAAAGGGAACCTTTCAGATTTTGTTTTTGATTTTTTTTTTTTTTTTTTTTTTTTTTTTTTTTTTTTTTTTTTTTTTTTTTTTTTTTTTTTGGGGGGGGGGGGGGGGGGGGGGGGGTGCGTTCGCACCCAACGCACCCAACGCACCCAACGCACCCCCTGGTTACGGGCCTGAATTTGCTCTGTTATGATGAAAGAGTGTTACCTCATTACCTCGGTATATTCTAACCCTAACCCATTGATGTAAAATTAAGTTGCGCTAGAATAACATTGTATTATAATTCAAAATGTCTCTTATACATTTCCGAACGCATTCAAGGTTCTCATTTAAACTCATTAGAAGTTTATCCAAGACTCCAAGTATGTCTAGAGTGGAACTATGCCTGGTCCTGCGTTATGGTCGCGTCGAGCTCCAGCCCCCGGATGTAGAGGATGCAATTAACGTTTCCTGACAACATAAACCAGGGAACAGATGTGTG
>JBAMJV010008836.1:0-13447 GCA_037951105.1 Echinarachnius parma | reverse complement strand
TCTTTCTCCATACATATGTTGTTTTAGTAATTGAAACTGTGACTAGAGTCATAAGGAGGGATGGGAAATACATGGGATTAAATTAGGGGACAGGGAATTTAAGCAAATTATGTATGCTGATGATATAACTATTTTTTGTTAAAGACGCTAATTCAATAGGAAAGTTGAAAAGGATTTTGAAAGATTTTGAAAAAGTTAGTGGTTTAAAAAGTGAATGAAGAAAGAAACAAATTATACTTGGTTAGGTAATGAGGGGAGAATCCTGGTACACTTTTGTTTGGACATTTTGTGGAGGAAATAAACATTTTGCGAGTTCATTTTTCAAGAAATATGAAAGTACGGATAATTTAAATTATAAAGAAATATTGAGTAAATAAAACGTTTAGGGGTTGGCTGGTGGAAACCAGCGAGATCTCACTATTTGGGGGGAGAATTCAGTTGTTAAAAATGGTTACAGTCATTAATTCCGAAGGTTTCGTTATTCCGAAGGTTCAGTTATTCCGAAGGTTCGTTATTCCGAAGGTTCGTTATTCCGAAGGTTCGTTATTCCGAAGGTTCGTTTATTCCGAAGGTTCGTTATTCCAGAAGGTTCGTTGATCCGAAAATAAAATCGGGTTCGTTATTCCGAAGGTTCGTTATTACCGAAGGTTCGTTATTCCGAAGGTTCGTTGATCCGAAAATAAATCGGGTTCGTTATTCCGAAGGTTCGTTAGTCCTAAAATGAAATAGGGTTCGTTAATCCGAAAATTAAATAAATACGACGTAGAAAAGAATTGAGTTGATTTGATTTTGAGCAGTGTGGGACTTGGGAAAGGGGGATCAATCTTACTCTAATTGCCGTGGCTGCATGGGGGGTGGGGGAGAAAGGGGAGGGGGGGCAAGAAGAGTGCTTTACAATTCTAGTCAAATTGTATTTTATTTTTCTTTGTAAAAACAGTGCAATAAGAATGAGATATATATATTTATATCTTTCTCATGTAAACAAACATGAAATAAAACCAAAATCAATTTGATATAATTATAATTATGTCATAAAGTTAGATTCTGCTGCTTGATATCAGTCAAAAATCACATTTTATTTGTCTGAATTGTATGTATTTCATCATAAATAGCAACTAATGGCAGGGGGGGGGGGTGTCCCCCCCCCCCCCCCCCCCTCCCCGTTAGGAGCTTTTGGCATTTTAAAAATTGAAAACTGTGCATGATTAAATTGATTTGGGAGGGGGCCCATGACACCCCACCCCCCCCCCCCCCCCCACACACACTACCACTGCCAGTGCACACACACACACACACACACCACCCACAACACACACAACCAACCACACACACACACACACACACACACACACACACACACACACACCACACACACACACACACACACACCACACACACACACACAACACACACCACCACACCCACACACACCTCACACACACACACACAAACACACACCACACGCACACACAACTACCCTATTTCATTTTCGGATTAACGAACCCTAATTCATTTTCGGAATAACGAACCTTCGGAATAACGAGACCCGATTTCATTTTAGGGAATAGCGAACCTTCGGAATAACGAACCCTTCGGAATAAAGAACCTTCGGAATAACGAACCTTCGGAATAACGAACCCGATTTCATTTTTAGGAATAGCGAACCTTCGGAATAACGAACCTTCGGAATAAAGAACCTTCGGAATAACGAACCTTCGGAATAAACGAACCTTTCGGAATAATGCAACAAATGTTCGGATTAACGAACCCTATTTCATTTTCGGATTAACGAACACTCAGGTATAAGAAAATTTGCGTGTTCGGAATAACGAACCTTCGGAATAACGAACCTTCGGAATAACGAACCTTCGGAATAACTAACCGCACCCCCGTTAAAAATACATGTTCTTTCAATAATTGAATTATATCTCCTCCTTAATAGTAGTCCCACGTGCTATTTTAAGTGAGGTTGAAAGTTTAGCTTTTGAATTTGTGTGGGGAGGGAAAGATAGGATAAAAAGGAAAAATATTGTACCAGATTATAAATTTGGGGGACTGAGGATGAATAATTTTGAGATATCTGTACAAAGTCAACGTGTAATGTGGTTGAAGCGTTTACTTAATGGGGAAGAGTTATCTGACTGGAAGGCATCATTTAACTTATGTTGTATAGAAATGGGGGGACGACGTTGTTTTCTTATGTAATTATAGATACTAGTAAAATGGATTTGAAGAATATACCGCCATTTTATGTTGAAATTTTAAAAGTTTGGCAAGAAATGAAAGAAATGTAGATTTTATGAAGAAAAATGTAATCCTATTATATACAATAATATGGATATATGTATAAGAACTAAAATGATTTATGATGAAGGAACTCTTTAAAAAGGGAATATTGTATGGTAAGTGATATTATGGAAAAGTGCATATGAAACCTAATGGTCATTTTTGGAATATGGGAATTAAAGGAAAAGGTTTGTTCAAAATATATGACATATGTTTGAGTAATGTCAGATTAAATATAAGGAGGGAAACTTATTGATATAGATATTCTAACTATGATATTGCTTTAAAAATTGGTAGAGAATAGTTGAATCTTTGTTTGATTTGAATCACGGAACAGTTTATGAGTATTTTGTTAAGCAACTCAGAATGATTATGTTTTACCAGGTAAGGGTTACGGCATACTCATTTTAATTTTATTGCTACGGACTTATTGATAAATTTTTGAGAGTTAAAAGCTCCATCCTTTGTAGTAAATTGTCGGGAATTCCAATTTAAATTAAATACATGGGTGCAGTGTATACAAATGAGAATTTATTTAAGTTTGGTTTTATATTAGATAACTTTATGCTCTTTTTGTAAGCAGCAGGTTGAAAACATATGAACACTTATTTTTTAAATTGTCAAATAGTTAATAAGTATTGGGAAGAAGTAGTTGGGCATTACATTTACTTGAAATTGGATTTGAGGTCATGGGTTGAGATATTTCTCGGGCAGTCAGGGAAATCCTCAAGGATAAATGTGTGCAATTCTATAATTTTTTTTTATTGAAACGTATTATTTTCTCTGCAAGGTCACACGGAATAATTCCATCTTTAGAATGTACAGTAAAATCGATTATTGATTATAGAGAACAGGGAAAAGAAAATAGCTATTAAGAGAGGTAAATTAGGCGTCCATTTGCAGAAGTGGGACGAGTTAAATAATGTTTTGCCTTGAATGTGGAATTGTTATTTTATTTATTTTCTTTTTTAATTTTGTTTTTCTTTAAAAAGAAATAAATGGCGAACAGGTGCCGATACTGTTTGGTGCAGGCGCGGTGATGCGTTTAGGGAAGGCGGGGTGCGTTGGGAGGGCGGGGCATTGTTTCACAAACAATGCCCGTCCCCCCAATGCATGTGGTTTTCTGAGCCTATTGCCGAGCCTGGTGTGTTGCGTTGCGGGCGTCAGAGCAAATCACCATGTGTGTGTGTGTGTTTTTTGTGTGCATGTATGCGTGTGTGTGTGTGTGTGGTGTGTGTGTTTTTTTTTTGGGGGGTGGGGGGAGGTAGGGTGGGTAGGGTAGTAGGGGCAGAGGCGTATGAGATGTATATTATTATATTTTATTTTATTTGTAAGATTTATGACATTTATGATATTTATATATTAAATTTAATTACTCACTTTAATTTAATTTAATCACTTAAAACAACAAAATTTATGTATGTATGTATGTATGTATGTACATATATAAGTAAAAGTTCTGCTCGGAGTCGTAATGTATAGAAAACATCGAAAATTCAATAAGATACTCCGTGTATACATGTATGTAACACTGTTGGTCATAATGTTGGAATATTTTTTTTTTAGATCCAACTTTATTCTTTTTCCTGTTTTTTTTGCGCCTATGAATCATTTTAGACTAAAAGTAATCATTACATTATGTTTCCAAACTACCAATGTACAATACATTGGTAGCATGAAATTGCATTAATTAATGTATTCTTTTGTTTTGAGCTTTGAAAGGGCAGGACATTTGATGATTGGCCCCTTTCCTTCTCCACGGGTATGTCCAACGAGTCATCGTTATGGGTCATTTCTCAAAGTTAGGCCGTGAGATTTTCAAACCAAAATTGGCACAGAGGCTTTCGAGGCCATACCCGGTCCAATGTCATTGGCTACCTGCCAAACGATGCTTGTGCTCCACACAGGGAATGGGTGTCAACAAGCAATGTCCACTATTTCGTTGGACACATCGCAGGTCAAGGTCTGTGAAGTCCTCAGATGTCATCGAGAGAAGGGTCAATTAAAGCCAAGATTATCTTTTAGGACGTTTACGATTGACCACCAGGATAGATTATCGCAAATTGCTTAACCATGTGCCGTTAGAAACCGGAAATGCCAAAAAGGAGCCATTCGCCGACTATGAAGAAAACACTATGGAATCAACGCCTTCCGCAAAACTGTACCAACAGCAATCCCTCTAACATGGTCACATAGCAAGACAAACTTACCAAGTGTCCAACCAAGGACCATGTAACCGAGATTTACTGAAACGTCCCCTGGACTAGGGGAGCCCAGAAGATTTTCCCGCCTGGACCACTAGAGATATGTCATCTTAATGGGTACGAGCCATAACACATCCTTGACCGAACCAGATAAAAGACAAATGGTTTCGCCGATTACGTGGCGAGAAGTTCCAAGTTGTCCTGCATTCAACTAAACGACTTGAGTTTGTGACGTTCCAACAGTGGTATGGCTCGTTACCCATTAAGATGACATATCTCTAGGTGTCCAGCGGAAATCTTCTGGGCTCCCTAGTCCAGGGACGTCGGTAAATCTTTGTTACATGGTATTGGGTGGACACTTGGTAGTTTGTCTTGCTATGTGACCATGTTAGAGGGATTGCTGATGTACAGTTTGGCGGAAGGCGTTGATTCCATAGTGTTTTCTTCATAGTCGGCGAAGACCTCCTTTTTGGCATTTCCGGTTTCTACGGCACAGGGTAAGCAATTTGCGATAATCTATCTGGTGGTCCAATCGTAGACGTCCTAGAGATAATATGGCTTTAATTGGACCCTTTCTCTCGATGACATCTGAGGACTTTACAGACCTTAACACTGCGATGGTCCAACGGAAATAGTGGACATTGCATCGTTCGGCGGGGTAGCCAATGGCATTGGACCCGATATGGCCTCGAGAGGCCTCTGTGCCAATTTTGGTTGAAAATCTCACGGCCAACTTTGAGAAATGGCCCCATAACGATGACTCGTTGGACATACGCTTTGGAGAAGGAAAGGGGCCAATCATCAAAGGTCCTGCCTTTCAAAGCTCAAAACAAATAATAAATTCATTAATGCAAATTCATGCTACCAGTATTGTACATTGGTAGTTTAGAAACATAATGTAATGATTATTTTAGTCTAAAATTATTCATTAGGCGCAAAAAACAAGAAAAAGAATAAAGTTGGATCTAAAAAATATATATTCCAACATTATGACCAACAGTGTATGTATGTGTGTATGTATGTATGTATGTATGTGTGTATGTATGTATGTATGTATGTATGTATGTATGTATGTGTGTGTGTGTGTGTGTGTGTGTGTGTGGTTGTTGTATGTATGTATGTTTATATGTATGTATGTTTGTATATAAACAAATTGGCCGTCACCAAATATTAGATACAATAAACAAATTGACGTCACACAAATATTAGTTATAATTATGTTTTAGGATTTGTATGAAAATAAAATTAAGAGAATGAGCTCCACCAGGCAAAGAACAACACATTATTATATTTTTTGGTACCGTTTTGTGATTCAAATAGATACCCAACATTTTGCAAAGGGTTGTGTAATTCATAAACAAGCAATTAATTTCCACCAATTACGGAACCACTACTATTTCCTGGTTCCATACGGCCAACCATTTGCGAGTGCGCCAATGCTATTCACGCGTACGTTTGTAGACAATAGATTCCCCGGGCGATTCGTTCGCTCTGCACACATTAGTCTTCGCAATTCAGACCGCATGAACGCATGCTTTAGAATGGTGATGCGTTTTGCAATTACATATTTTTTTCTGGAAACATATTTTTGTGAACTTGTTGATGGAATGGAATACTAAAGATGTTACCTTTCTTTAATAAGAATATTATTTTTGGGTGGTGGTACCCTTTAAGATAAGAAGGGCTCAGATTAAAAAGGTGGAAAGGGAAATTAGAGAACATGGAAACACAAATGTTAGTTACACCCCTTAGAATGTTGAGTGATGAGATTGTAATTTAAAACATGAATTGGAAAAATTATATGAGTATTCCCGTCAAGGCATAAGGGTGCGATCTCGAGCACCGTGGGTTGAGGAAGGAGAAGAAAATATACAATATTATGATCAACTTTTGAAATTTAATAAGAGAATAAGTGTCATTAGAAAAATATATTATGATAATGAGGAAGTAGTAACTAATAATAAAGACATTTTAAAGGTAGTTATATATTTTTATGAAAATCTTTACGCATTAAAGGATAATGAATTATATAAAGAACCTATGTTTTTAAATGATATTCCTACTCCGTATTTTGGGGTCTCGGTATACAAAGTAATATATAGCATTTATAGTGCGCTATCTATCTAATACATTATTACAAAGTAAATGCTTACTTAGGATTTATGATATATTTATGGCAATGTCAAAGGAGTGGAAAGATGGGGAATGTATGGTAATTTATAGTAAGAATTTTGATATCAAAATTAAGATATTAGGTAACATAGAGACATTGTCTGAGATAAAATCAAGAAAAATATACGATACTTTTATTATTCATTTTCAACAAGATTATATATTACAAATACGGTATGCTATGGAAGCTATATTTGTACGGGTTAAAAGTTTAATTTTACGTGGTAAACAAAGAGAATTAGAGTTTAAGTTATTGCATGGTGCAATTTATACAAAAGAAAACCTTTATACATTTGGTTTTGTATTAGATAATGTATGCTCCTTTCGTCGAGATGAGATGGAGACTTATTCACATTTATTTTTGCTTTGTCCAAAAGTTCAACGATTTTGGTTAGAAGTAGTTAATCATTTACAATTAAAGGAAATAAGAATCGGGGATTGGAACTTAATGTTTTTGGGTTTACCAGGACAATCTTATAGAGTTAAGGCATGTAATTCTATTATTTTTTTTGTTGAAATATATAATTTGTTCTTCGTTACAAAGAGTAGTACAAATTATTTTGGGTTATACGGAAGATGAAAAAGGGTTAGCGATGAAAAGAGGCAAATTGAGTTTACACTTACAAAAGTTGAAACGATTAAATATTCACAGCGGCTCAAACACGCACTGAACATTCCGGTGTTTATTTATGTTGGGGATAAGGCAAATTATTTAATATAATCAAATTACCCAACCTAAGAATCATTCATTGATAAATTAACGCAGTACCTACTGCTATTAAGTGAATCCTTAACCAGCATAACCATCGGGCAATCTCGGTGGTCTAGTGGTATGACGCCTGTAAATATATGTTTTCCCATTCATTTTAACACTTTTGTCATTCAATTTCGTCCCGAGAAGCCGAGAATGTGCCAATGCCAACTTCAATTTCGTCTATTGTCGACCAATTTCACAAAAAGTCCGTTCAATTTAGTCATTTGTCACACATTTTCGTCCAGTACAATTCAAATTCCGTCAGTCACAGATGTGTTCAGCAACTGTGACCGATGAATTTGATTGTAATGGACGAAA
The DNA here is from genome assembly GCA_037951105.1 of Echinarachnius parma. NCBI lineage: Eukaryota > Metazoa > Echinodermata > Echinoidea > Clypeasteroida > Echinarachniidae > Echinarachnius > Echinarachnius parma. Next base: position 5,713 of record JBAMJV010008836.1, on the reverse strand, counting down.
ATGCGTGATGAATGACTAAATTGAATGGACTTTTTGTGAAATTGGTCGACAATAGACGAAATTGAAGTTGGCATTGGCACATTCTCGGCTTCTCGGGACGAAATTGAATGACAAGAAATGACGAAAATGAATGGGAAAACCTATATTATGTTCATTTGATTGCTTTTAACGGAAATGCGAGCAGGTGCATCGGAAATGAGTGTGACGTGAGGGGTGTGTGTGTGTGATTGGGTTGGATGAATAGGAGTAGGGTTAGGGATATAGCAAGGTTACATCATTTTATTAGAAAATAACCTCCATTTTTTTTTGCTGTAATATAATTAATTATTACAGATTTTTGTAATTGTTAACATGTAAGTAAGGTAAACATGTATTTAAAATAATTGTATTATTCATTTGATTATATATATTAGTTTATTGTAATTGTTGACTATTTTTCATGTATATGACGAAAATTAATGGGAAAACCTATATTATGTTCATTTGATTGCTTTTAACGGAAATGCGAGCAGGTGCATCGGAAATGAGTGTGACGTGAGGGTGTGTGTGTGTGATTGGGTTGGATGAATAGGAGTAGGGTTAGGGATATAGCAAGGTTACATCATTTTATTAGAAAATAACCTCCATTTTGTTGGTGTAATATAATTAATTATTACAGATTTGTGTAATTGTTAACATGTAAGTAAGGTAAACTTAAGTCAAATTCGGGCATAAGAGAGGGCAATAAACGTTTTATTGTTGCTTGTCAGGTGAAAAATTCGACAAGTCGGGCAAAAGACCTCAGTCCCCTCTGACAGGATCGTGCCCCTGCGCCCATGTTTGTTCATATGGGTGTCTTGTCCATTCATTGTCAGGCCGATATACGTTGATCTATCCGGTAGGAATGTTTCGTTCATTAAGCAATGAAGACGACTCGCCACCGGATAATTTGATTTCGCAGTTGGTGTATTCGTCGGGGACCCGTTTACACTATCTGGTGATTTGTGACCAGGCCTTTATTAGAACTCTCGTTTCTGGAGAATGGCTGTACAGTTTTAATCAAACTAAACTTTAGTAACCAAAACCGGCACAATAATATTGCAAAAAACTATACAAATATAACTCCACAATGCTTAAACAGTATACAAAGTTACAAAGATCTAAGTAAAAAGCATTTTTTTTGGGTCAACGATATTTATTTTCTTCATTCAAACAATAAGAAAGTAATCAATACATAAAATAATCAGCAAATTATTATAATGTACAGCATTATCATTACAAAAAGAAGTTACAACTCAAGAGGGCGCTCTCTAAAATTCGTGGTTTCAACCAATTTCAACTACAAAAAGGTGCATGTGATGTTTTGTCTAAATAATTATTAAATAGATTTAAAACTATTGAAAAACCTCTTTTGAAAATTTTGGAAAAAGTGTAAGCATTTTGTATATTTAAACAAATTATCGAATGAGCCTGGGGCAAAAGGTTTATTCCGAACGATTATATCTTTTAATGTTTTAGCTGTTTCTGAACCGATTTGATTCAAAAGTTCATTCTGTCATTAAAATTGTATGCTCTTTCACATTTTGGGCAGCGCCCTCCATACCAAAACTGAACTACCCCTTTAATTTGTCTATTCTTCTCTTTGCAGAACATCCGCCACATGGAAAATACAAGAGGTATGTAAGAGCCAACGGCGATGCCAAGAGCCGTATAGACGGTGATGCCCAGCTTGTCAAGGATGGCGGAGTCCTGAACGAAGATCCAGATGAAATCTAGCTTCTTTGATCGGATTACGTAATGGCTGAGAAAGAGAGGGGGGGGGGGGGGGGGGCGGAAGGGGGGCCAAGTGTTCTTATCACAAACCATTACAACTCTGAAAATGTACAAATATGGATGAATCAAAGCTGATATACAAATTATGAAAGGGAGTAGAACCATACACGCAGATCTTCATTTGAATACAAATTTATAATTTACCTTTCCTATCGTATTGCTGTTTTTCTCTTTTTGAAAATCACGTATATCTGAAGCATCGTTTTATTTGTTGGTTTTTGTGGATTTCCCAAAACTAGTTAATGTATACATAATGTTTAGCTTCGTATTTTTAAATGTAGACTTCGGCTTACTAACCTGTGACCCCGGTAGAATGTTATTCATTTAGTAGTATACTTCCATGTAACTTTTCATGTGAAAAAATGTATAAATAATGTTGAAATTCAATCTATTTCTATACCTCTCAATTGAGTATAAACGGTAGAGGCCGGGGTAATTAGTTGTTTTCTCATTACACATAATTCTGATTAATTCTGTTTAGCTTGTGTGTTTCATGAGTCCCCGGCAAGCATGCTCCAGCGAGTAACCAGAAGATATGACATGTTAGGACCGCCCAACTGGTTGACTAAGGGTGACATTGAAGATCTTTGGATGACGGTCGAGTTCTTGAAAAGAATTCATACCTAGTTTTGTGCTGAAAAGGGGCACAAACTGCTGTGAAATGGAATTTCCCTTATTGTTACATTTGGATGAAATTAAAAACTAAAACTTTCAGATTTGTCTTAATGTATACTTTTCATTTAAAAGATCACATTGGTAATGCAAAATGATGCCAGGTCATTAAAAGTTCAATTTAGATTAGTGCCCATGAACACCTTGGGAGAGTGAATGCTCTATTTTTGCTATTTGAAAACGGACCTTGCTGTGGTTAATTGACCGTGACAAGTCATGCATGACTGATTTTATCTCAATTTTATACCAATATAGAATAGCCTCTTCTAGGGTAAATTTCTCTTTATTTGATATACAATATTATTTTATTCATCGTAGATAATTATAAGATATTTTGTCTTAAATACGTGTCCTGTTTCTTGTTTGCTGAGTATAACTATCCAAATTCAGAGATATAAGAAAGTCTAAAGTTAAAATCAATGAATCCTGACTCGTAACAGCTTCAGTGCAGAGGTCAAATGAATACATTTCTGCAGGCAATATTATTGTTTTGTCCACCGCCTCATTTCGCTTTAATACACGTGTACGCGGTCATTTAGTATAATACTTCCATTGCAATAGAAATCATCACGGTGTCCGCACATGGACATAGAGAGATAGACCTACTTCAACTTGACCTGGACCCTGTTGCATATACAACTTAATGCCCAATTATCTCTACTAACAAGGTAGCAGCCTATCAAAGTGGAGCATTGTAGCTTATTGACAAAGTAGTTGCAATAATTAGATAGGTTCATCAATCGGAAAAGTTATTTGAAACAGGGTCGAGATGCATATAATTTATGCCTGAATAAATATATTAAAGAGAAGATCAACACCACAATCCTTGCATTTATGATATGTTTTTTTTTTATTTGACTTTTTTTCCACTTAACAACACATTTTGTAAATCGTAATAATAATTTCTTTATGATTCAAATGATATTCACCGATCGACAGCATGCTTGTTTAACTAAACTTGAAGTCACTCTGTTTATTTAAAGGACTTAGTAACATTGTCCAAATCCTCAAAATAAAATTTTCATTCTAGCGGTTCCCTCATACCTTGTTGTATTCGAATTAACAATAAAATCATGGGACAGGTTTCGGTTTTTCAAATTTCCCTTTCGTTACAAAGATATGTACGATCAAAGTATTCAGATAAGAAAAACTCCGGGCGAGTTTTTCTTCTGTGTACAAAGTGAGTGCAGTGAGTTATGAATATCACTTTGCATTTTCGCTCATTACTTGGCCATGCAATGTCCATTTGACTTGAAATTTTCACAAAATACCCTGTGGACATATGAGATAACAATAATATAAATTGCATCAACCATTCATCACTTTTTGCACATGTCAACAAAGTTACTAGATCCCTTTAAGAGAATGGGTGCGATGTGAAACTCTACGTCCATTCTCGACCTACACAAAGGCGTCCTATCATTCCTTGATCGAAACATATCCGATGTAAGGCAGACCTTTAGCGAGGTTGAGATTCACAATACAATATATATTTGACAGCTGCACCCATAACTCTTTTGACTTATACAAATACTACAAATTACTCTATATAATCCCATTACAATAGAATATCAAAACTCCTCACGGTGTCCGCACACTTACAGAGAGAGAGAGAGAGAGGTGACCCAAACCACCGTTAGACCTACTTCAATTTGACCTGGACCCCGTTGCATAAAACTTCCAATTATCGCTACTAACAGGGTATCAGCCGATGAACTTGGAGCATCAAAGCTGTTGCCATGGTAGTTGCAAAAATTGGGCATGGGTCAATATTTGGAAAGTTTCATGAAACAGGGTCCAGATGCCTATATGCCTGAATAAATATATATCAAAAAGAAGATTCAACACCACAACTCATGCATTCACGATTTTTTTTTATTTGACTTGTTTTTCACCAACAACAAATTGTGTAAATCACTATAATAATTTCTTTATGATTCAAATGCTATTCGCCGATCAATAGTTCGCTTGACACACTTAAATTTGAGGTCACGCTATTTGTTTGCCAAATGAAATGGGTGTGTTACGAACTCTGCTTCAACTCTTGACATATAAAAGGTGTCCTAGCATACCTTGATCGAAACATATCTGAGATAAGGTAGGCCTATAAAGAGGTTGAGTTTCACCGATAAAAAATATAATTTACAGCTGCACCCACTACTACTACTTCTCCGTAATTTGGATCTCAATCGAGAACTCGTTACAGTATATTTTATAGTACAGCAATACTGGGATTATCTACTGCTTTGTTGGAGTTGGGATAAAAGATGCGCAAGCTTGTGATAATCGTCATCGTCACCATGTTGGTTGTAGCAGCATTTGCTCACCAAGCAGGTAACTATCTCATATTGAAATATGATGATAATCTGTCATAAATTTGAATAATATCTTATATTGATTCATGCCTTCGTCTTTAGAGGTTATATTAATTACAGTTTAAAAGTTAGGCCTAAATTGTTATCAGCGTCCAGGTTAAGTCCAGGTTCTAGGACACAAAGTGTCAATATAGGTAGGGATACCGCTGGACTTCCGTACGTGTCGACCCTTTTTTGCTGCCGTGCGCGCACTGTGTGGCCGTACGTTTCCTTGCTATGCTTTCTATATCTTTGCATAGCACAATCTCGTCAAAAATCTAATTTTCCACATTTGACAATACTTATTTTTCGAAATAATAAAATTCAAATAAAATACTATAATTATTAGAGAAAATGATAAAAAGAAAAGTAAACTTACAAAAAGACAGGATTCGACGAGGATTGGATCCGATGCATTTCAGGGGTAATCCATTGTTCCGAGGATAAAAGCCGTCAGCACGTAACTTTTGACCCAAATAATTGGTGGCGGTATTCAAAATTTCAGTTGATCCCCATGGCACTACATAATGCCAACTCTAAAAAATCTGGTTTGGGGGATCAGCGTGTGAGCTCGATAGTATGTCTATTCAGACCCTTGCGCATTTTCAAGTTCCAAACTCTATACGATTTGGAGGAAGAAAAAAACATCATTTTTTTTTTATTTTAAATAGTTGATGATGCGCAAGTATGGGTCTATTTGTTAATTTTTTTCCTGATTTTTTGAGATACCTTAACATCAAATAAGGTTAAGATTGGCCCATTCCCCCCCTAAAAAACAGATATTTTAATAGACTAGTGGACTCAGAGGACACCCGATGTTGTTGTTGTTATTGGCTGCGTATAGTCCTCTTCCAAGGCGCATATAGTGATAATTA
>JBAMJV010008835.1:47500-133069 GCA_037951105.1 Echinarachnius parma | reverse complement strand
CCATCTCACAAGTGCCTCTCTTAAGGCAAGGGTACCATCTCACAAGTGCCTCCCTTAAGGCAAGGGGACCATCTCACAAGGGCTTCCCTTTAGGCAAGGGGACCATCTCACAAGGGCTTCCCTTTAGGCAAGGGTACCATCTTACAAGGGCCGTCCTTTATGCAAGGGTATCATCTCACAAGTGCTTCCCTTTAGGCAAGGGGACCATCTCACAAGTCCTTCCCTATAGGCAAGGGGATCATCTCACAAGTGTTTCCCTTTAGGCAAGGGGACCATCTCACAAGTGCTTCCCTTTAGGCAAGGGGACCATCTCACAAGTGCTTCCCTTAAGGCAAGGATAGTACCAACCTACATGTATACAATAAGTTCAATACCTGGTAGGGAGAGGGTTGATCTGATCTTGGTATACAGTCAAACCTGTCTTTGTGGCCACTTGCCTATAGCAGCCAACCTGTCTACAGTGATCACTAAAAGTGATGCCCTGCATAGAAAAACTATGCAACAGAACTTGACTATTGAGGTAAGCTGTGTACAGTGGCTACTTGTCTTGATCTCCCTAGGTTGTCACTTTGCTCAAATGTTACTGCTATCATAGACCAACAACAAAACTGTTACTAAGATAAACAGTTACCCCATCATGATATTCATTTGACCACTTACTTGCATCTACTGCACTTATTATTTTATCTTATCCAGATTTATTATAATCTGTAAGTCCTGTCAAATAAACTGTAAAATTAATATTTTGCTTTTATCTATTCTTGTCATTCTTAGAGCCTATTAATTATGCAAGTCTTGTCAAATGACCTGTAGAATGAAAATGTTGATTTGTATCTGTTCTTTTCCTTCTCAGGGCCTACTACTTCTGCAAGTCCTGTCACGAAGATGTCACTGACGTGGATAAGATCAAACAATGTCTTGTCAAATGACCTGTAGAATGAAAATGTTGATTTGTATCTGTTCTTTTCCTTCTCAGGGCCTACTACTTCTGCAAGTCCTGTCACGAAGATGTCACTGACGTGGACAAGATCAAACAGTGTGGATGCGACAATGGTATGTCTCAGAACCGGGAAAAACAAATGTCCCAAAACCAAATTTATCAGAAGTACCGTATTTGTCGGTGTATTAACCGCTCCGGTGTATTAACCGCACCCCTAAAAAAAAAAAAAAAGTGCCGCTAATACGGTCGTGTATTAACCGCACCCCTTTTTTTTTTTTTTTTTTTTTGAAAAAAGGTGCGGTTAATACACCAGCAAATACGGTACAAAGACTTTAAGGATCCGCTAGCTAGAAATCTTTCATACACGTCTACTTTCTATCTCGTATAAATATCCAGAATCTGAAATCGTCTTTGTTCATTTTGAAGTATACTTCATGTTTGTTCTCTATCTCTCTATTCATCATTTCTGTCAGTTGCAATATTATATATTGTATAATAGACCATATGGTCATTTTCACTTTAAATTATTCACACCTGTGTGATTTTTTTCAAACTACATTCTCTAGAACCATGGGGAAAACACATTAAATCATTTTGTATGATGTGATATATTGTACGTCTTACTAACTTTTCATTAATGTTACATCTGTTTCTATGTGTGTTTGCATACTTATTAATATAATATTTCTAATTGAATAAAGTGATGCAAAATTTAATGTCAAGTACAATTTCACCATAATTGACAAGATGTGCAAGATATTGATTCTAGCTCAAATGGAAAAATAAAGTTGATGATTTAAAAGAATTTTGCAGATGCATTAAAACGAAGATAATGAAATCAGTTTATAAATTGCAAGTTGGTATTGAGGATAATTTCTAATAATTGATAATTTTGAATTCAACCAATCTCTAAATTGCAATCAATATTTAATTTTTGTTTGTAATTTGAACTGGAGATGATTAACCTACATGTATTTAATTGTGGCAGGTTCCAATAATGAGATCTCAATAATGATGATATTCAAACATTATTTCATGATGTCCTGTGTGCAACCAATCACTTCCTTTTTTGCCCAACCCTGCACACCATACCTCTCCCCGTAGTTTTATTGCACACATTGCACACATGAAATACCACTGTTTTTTTAGAGGCAATTTTCATCTCAATATAAACGGCCACTGCTGTCAAATGAATGCTGACACCAAGGGTTAGTGCAATTAAAATGTATGTTGCTTCATCGTCCGATATCTTGGGCTTAGGTCTCGGGATAAACTCAGTCTGTTCTCGAATTCTATTTGAAAATGACCAGGAATTAAAAAAAGCGACCTTAAAGCAATACATGTATTTGTTTAATCACAATGTAAAATCACAGTTTCCAATGAATAAAAAATCCTGCTAACTGAATTTTAAAAAAGGATTTTTTATAAAAAAAGAAAAGGCTTGATAACCATGAAACGAAAATTTCATTTATTTTGTTGATGTGTCTTCTTCATTAATCTTCCTAGGAAATTTTGTCAAAAGCATATTTTTATGTTGGCAAATCATACACAGAAGAACGAGATGAAAGTTGCCTTTAAAACTCTCACGGGATTTGTGGTAAACTGCACCAACTTTCGTGGCATGACCATTACCCCATAGTTTAAATGTTTAAATTTTAAATGTCACATTAATAGATATATTAAATCGAGCATGGTGGCTAATAGAGGTTAGAGTGTCTGCCTCATGCACGGGAGGTCCCGGGTTCGAACCCAGACCGGGTCATACCAAAGACTTTAAAAATGGTTTCTTCTGCCTTCTAGACAGGCGCTCGGCATTTATTATTTAGTAACGTACATGTAGATATACTAAATGAAGTTTTAAGTGTTGGATAGTTATGTATAAATCCTCAGTAGCAACACTTTCTTATTTGTTTTACAAATTTGAGAATAAAGTGGGTGCAATTTTACCCACAATTTAACTGCTAAAATGTATAATTGCGTGATATACATTGTACTATTAACCCAGGATTCTCTTTAAAAGGTCTTTTATGGATTTTTAAACTCTTTTTATTAAAAAGCATCTAATTTTCACAGTAACAATAGATAATGGTTTAAAAACACATTGCGTGAAATCTCCAATCAAACCTGGAGATACTTTTTTGTGTAAAGAATGAAAATTCAGCCCTCCTTTCGGGCATCACGTAATGAAGTATGCAGATTGATGTTATTCCTCGAATAATGAAGCTGCAAAATTGACATGTACAAGGAAGGTATACACAACCTTATCGTTCCAATAGTGACCCAGTGTAGCCAGATTTAGAACACGCCAATCCCCGATGTTCCCTTTAATCCCGCTAACAAGAAGAATTTGGGCGTTTGCTTCCATAATAGGTGTAGTTAGTTATTCCTCCGTGGCATTGCGTGTTGGACTGCACAGTGGCTGTATTGTGTTTGGGTGTACATGTAGAAGTAGTTGTCGAGGTAGGTATATATCGTCTTGTCCCGTGCACTTTCTGTGGGGTTTGCGGGAATTCAACCACGTACAGGTTTCCAGACGGGTATCCCGCTTGTATGTATGTTCAATATAGCACGGAACAAGGAGGCGGTGTTCTAGACTTTGTGCGTCTGTTATTGAACATGGAAATCATCAAGATGCCATGATTTTGATTGACATGGGGAGGATTTCAGTTGGTTTATTATTACTATTATTTTGGGGTGCACTTTATTAGTTCTATATGTTTTCTATAGGTTTTATGTTCTACATGTATATGCACTAGTGGGTCATTGTAATGACATGATAAATAATCTGTGTTCACGTGCACATTATTTGTGGTACATGTACATTGTATGGATGTTTGGAGGGTAATTAACACAAATTCAACCTCCCTCCATTTATTATATTGACATCAGCAAAATGGTATAACCCACTCAGGACTGGTCCCGAATGGTTTGAGCTTGGGATCTATGGAGATTGCATGTTATTCCAAGATCAAATAGTCTTGAATGGGTTAATACGATGTACATGGTCCTTCAGGTGTCTGCATGGGGAGGGGAGGGGGGGGGGGGGGGGGGGGGGGTGGTAAAGGTTGTCATGACAGGTCATCGGAAGTTGCATGGTCATCACTTTGTGTCTGGTATTGTCTAGTATTTATCTAGTTGTGTCTTTATGTTCCAAATCACAAATACCCCTTTCACATTTTATATTAGCTGCCATTTTGGTCAAAATCACAAAAGCCCCCCCCCCCCCCACACCCACACTCTCCCCCTCCCTCCCTGCATCTTGTCATTCCCCCCTCCCCGTCTGGGCTTCCCCCCTCTTATTTATCACACTAGACATTTGGTATACAGTCAAACCTGCATATAGTGACCACCAAGAGGAAGCAATAAAAGTGGCCACTATATACAGGTGACCTATGTTGACAGGTTGGCTTCTACAGACAGGTTTGGCCGTACCTGTATGGACAGAAAAGCTACTTGATACGTAGCATACTTAACCCTTCATGTGCTAGAACCAAGTTGTTGAATGTCATTACCAAGGAATGGAGCACATGGAGGATTAAACTACTGCTCTCCAACTTTTTTTAATCCAACATCTTATTTTTTAAGTAGTGATTGGGTTAATGGGTGTTTAGTTGGCATCAAATACCCAATTTGCCTGTAGGTATCCAATATTGACTTCAACAACCCTCACCCTTTTTTCCCCCTTAGCAATGATCTAGCTTATATATTTTTTCCAAGACCACAAAGACTGGTATCTTTCTATCTAGACTTGCCCACTCCTGAATCAAAGTCTGGTGACCCAAAATGTGGTCAAGTGACAATTGCTCCCCTCGTCACATTACCAATGTAGTGAAAGTTGCGTTCTTTGTAGGTTAAGATTTAGTGTTAGTGTAAGGTGAAGGAGATATAGTCGGTTTATTAGTTTTTGTTTATGGTTAGAAGTCTGTCTCTGTGTATGTGTGTATGAAGAAAAAAAAATTTATAGCAAAGCTATTGTCACGGGAGCAAAAAGTCATCGGAGAGTGCGGACCAGCAAATAGCCCTACCTGCCTGCCTGTCTGCACGCATGCATGCGTGAATCATTGCATGAACCGACCCAGCACGGAATTACGATACAATACTGCACCACCACTTCACCCGCATGCATCTACATGTGTATAGAAAAAAATCCCACACCCCCTTTCCCTCTCGATTCATTGAGGATTAATCACAAATCATTATAATAATCATAGTTATATACCAACGCTCGAAATTTTGCTGGTGGCCCGGTCGGGCCAGTAAAATTAGTATTTTTCCAATTTTGGTGGCCCGAAACCAAAATCTACTGGCCCGAAGAAAATAAAGAAAAACAAAAGAAAAAAACGAGAAAATTCATATCACATTCAAAACTGTGGAAAAGTGGAAAATTCACTGTTATTATACAAATTTGACCTCAACATTCTGTGTAAATGTCATGTGAAAATCTCAGACAAATAACATGTTTTTAAATTGTGGTGTTTTAAGCTAATAATTGTAAGTCAAAAAGCCGATTCATCGGCTGCAAACATTGACAAGTCACCGATCTACTGTATCCGATTTCGAATACGGCAAACATGATTTATTGAGTTTTACATGCATAACAAATTTGATTGATAATGGAAATTTGTACTTATATATCAGACTTTTAATCTCACAATTCCGTAGAATATTGTTTTGAAACCTGTCATGAATGACACATTTTTCAAATTGTGGTGCTATATTTGTAAAACTGTTAGTCAAACATTTATAAATTCTTTGTGAACTTACGGACACAGTCACAACATCGGCGGCAACACAAGACGTAGACAATGCAGACACAACATAGGCTATGTTGAATTTTACATGCGAACCAAATTTGATCGATTATTAAAATATCCTCTCACATTTCAGACTTTTAACCTCACTTTTCCATGGATTATTGTTTATAAACCTCACATAAATTAAATATTTTCAAATTGTGGGTTTTTGTTGTTGAAATGTTGGTGTCAAACATTGATGAATTGATCGTAAACTTTCTATGCTCACGTAAATTGCATGCACACTCACTACATGTTTTTACATTCCATATTTGGAATTGGAAAGCTCCATTCACAAAACGGGGGTGTGGGGATAAACAGAATGGAAAAAAACACAAATTAAACTTTTACAAATCGGACAACATTTCTCTTAACTTATTTCCGCAAGTATAGCAAATATTATTCTTGATATTTCCTATTATTTATTCAAGTTTTATATACAAACTGAACTGATAACAGAATTAATTTGATATCCTTCTACCTATCCCAAGTGGAACATGCTGTACAAATTTTACATGTGGGATCGGATGGGGGGCGGGGCAGAAATAATGCTAATTATAATAATTTGCGCCTTTTCTAAGCTGTCGGCAGAAGAAAAAAAATCACACAAAACTGTTCATTATTGATCTCTCTTTCCTCTCTTTTTAAACCACAAATCAAGTATTTTCTTTGAGGTATCAAATTTGCAATAAGAACCATAATATTGTGCACAATTTTTTCAACACATGGTGGCCCGATCGGGCCAGCAAACATTGGAATTATGAGTTTTTTACTGGCCCGACAGCAATTTTTGGTGGCCCCGGGCCATCGGGCCTGTGCTAATTTCGAGCGTTGTATATACTGTATAACCTCTTTTTTTTTCTCCTCCAGTTTTCTGACTTTTTTTTTTTCACTGACCGTAATATTTTCTCTGCATCTTCCTCCGTTTTCTCCTTCCCGTCCCCCTCTCTCTCTCTCTCTCTTTCTCTTCCTCCATCTCTCTCGTTCTCTCATCACGTGGTTTACACTCGCCAGACTATCTAGGAAGACGCCGCGCACACTCGATGCGCCGAGGCCCGTTTTTCGGCCACAAAAAGAAGAGGGGTACGGCGACACCGGCCACAGGTTTCTTGCCTTTTCTAACTCGTTGCTTCTTGATTATTTTTCCCCCTTGTTTTTATTTTCTATTTTTTTGTTAATAAAAAAACATGTTATTTTAATAGCATTTTGTTTATATTTTTCATCCTATTAACCCGCCGAGGGCTGTACTTGATATATCTCGGGCAATACCAAAATTAACCCATTGCCTACAAGAACCTGTAGCCCATTTCATAAAACACTTGTTGTAAGTGTCCAATTATTGTAACTACCATGGCAACAACTGTAATGCTCCATGCTGATTGGCTGATGACCAAATAGTTACAATAATTGAACACTTACAATAATTGCAAGTGTTTTATGAAATGGGCTACTGGTGCATCCTGTACCAACGCCATGGGGATTGCGCAATCTTGTAGGGAAACGGGTTAAGTCCTCGATGGGTTAATATGAATTGGTATTTACGCCATTAAAAGGAACACTCCATCATTATGCATTTTTATATATTATTTCCCATATTGCTTTGCTGCCCGGTCCCGTTCATGATAAAAATCAACTCATCGATTAATTTGATTAATAAATTGCAATACATGATATACAAATCATTATTGGACAAATGATTGGATAAAAGGAGAACATCAATCAAAATCAATATATGCAATTATATTTATCGAAAAAATCAAATGGCACATTATAATTCTGATATTAAACATGATTATTAAATTTGTTTTGCCAAATCGAGCAATATTTAGACCTATATTTTATCCTAACAAATGAAAATGTGAAAATTACTCTCTTGTGCCTTTTAAAATAATTGTACTTGACACAGTCCAATAAAACAGGTATATCTGTTTTTACAAATATTGATTTAGAAGTTGATGCCTTTACCTTTTAACTCACATATCAAGTAAAAGAAACAACATTTAAAAAGAAAAGAAAAGGTTTATTAAGTTAAGAATTTTGTAAAAGGCTTGTTTGTTCCTAATGACATTCTAATTGGATGTTCCTAATAAATTAACTTCTTTAAAAAACTTATTTGGTTTTTATTAGTTTGCTGCCTGGCAGTATTTTAACAAGTTTGTCCCCCCGTGAACGCAGTCACTGAAAATTGGCTGTTTATTTACTAACACTGCATTTTATGCTTTTATGAAGACATTTGCCTGTCAGCTTTGGAGCTTCCATGTTAAATCAGTTCTTGTTAAAAATCAGTTCTCAAGCTTATTACATCAGCAGTGTTTTATGTCTCAAAGCTTTGAATCTATACTTTTCGGTTTAGTTGTAGTTGTGCCCGGTATTAGGAAGAATTATTAGGGGAGGGAAACTCTTTCTTTCATCATTCCAGCCAATTTGGAAATCAATTGTAATTCTTAAAGGGGAAAATTCAAGACAACTTTGTAAAGTATATATGCGCTTTAATAGCAAAGTACACATAGACTTGCAGAAAAACGGTGAATTAACACAATTAAAATGCTTTTGAGCCTTTACAACCTATACAAATCAAACTGCTTCATCATTTTTATATCATACTCGATCCAGTATACAATATTTCCTAAATATAATGTTCTTTTTCCAGAAAAAAATATGTTAGTTGAATTGCACTTTTATTTTCTTTGATTACTGTAGATTTAGGTATATCCATCTCCCATCTCCATGGGAAATTTTATACAAATTATCATGGGTTATAAATAGTTTTCTTCAAGAAATTGCATGTGCACTTTAAAAAGTAAAATAGGCCTATCCGCATGCACAGTACATTTAAAAAAAAAAAAAATGACATCAGATCGAAAGAAGAAAATTGTGAAGGGGTTCTTTCGTGCTTTGACTAGGTGCACCATCATTTTTGTGAATGCAATTTTTATTTTGTATCATTCATCTTTCTTTGCATGCTTTTAATTTTTTTAAAGGATCTACTTGGATAATTTTGGTTACTATTTTTCTCTCTTCTATATTCACCATTTTCCAAAATGATAGCCAAGAAACTAAGGTTCTGTAGTAAACATTATGTACTAGATAAAAGGCATGCTGGAATTATTTCAGATACCAACATGATAGCCAAGAAACCTAGGTTCTGAAGTAAACATTATTTACTAGATAAAAGGCATGCTGGAATTATTTCAGATACCAAAATGATAGCCAAGAAACTTAGGTTCTGAAGTAATCATTGGTTACTAGATAAAAGGCATGCTGGAATTATTTCAGATACCAAAATGATAGCCAAGAAACTTAGATTCTGAAGTAATCATTGGTTACTAGATAAAAGGCATGCTGGAATTATTTCAGATACCAGAATGATTATATTTATAATGCGGCTCGCTTCCATTCATTAATATTGCTTTGCTAAAATTGTACTAATATCAAAATGTGTCATATATAACAGAGACATAGAGTAATACAAATGATACAGTTAGATATAAAATAATATTAATCATGCTAACTATCAGTTTTAAAGTTTATTCTGAGAAAGCATCATTATTGCATTGGATTTATCTTGTATAGACATGGTTAAATGGCATCCAAGGCTTAAATTGCAAATCATTGCAAACTCATTCATAAAGCGGAATAAGAGTGGTAAACCCCACAAAACTACTAAACAGAAACAAAACTAACCTTGTTTATGTATTAAAGTTGATGATGATTTGTACAATTACTTGGAATTTTCAAAGCAAGGCCTGACATTTACATGTACATGTATATTTCAGCCACTTTGTGCCAATAATAATGTTTATAATTGTTTTAAAAATGCCAGATAGTCCTTTGAATAAGATTTACACAATCATTTTAGTTTGTATTATTTTCTGTTTCCAGTTGAATCATTGTTATGATTATTTTATTAACATGTCATGAAATGCATCTTTGAATGATTATCTTTTCATTTTGGATAACAGTGAAAATCGTTTCATCACATTATATTTTCAGTTGTAGAGATATTTAATGTTTAGTAGCATCCATGATCATATAGAAATGTCAAGAGATTGTTATTATGTTCTTTTACGGACATCAGATAAAATCCATCAGATCAAAAATACAGAAATCAGATTAAAAAGCACTTTTGGTTTAAATTAACAATTTCATTGTAGCCTTCTGTACAATTATCATATCAATTCCTGTTCAGATAAGCTTATATGATATCCCATGGAAAGTGCAAACTTCAAACTGCTATGTGTTCGTTCTTTGAATTTTGGGATGATAAGTTATCTGTGAAAAGCTCGCCATTTTGTGTCCAATAAAGTCGACTTGAAATGTGCATGAGTCATTTAGTATAAAGCATCCAACAAAAACTGAGCCGTAGTGTCATGCACAGTCATGTGGCAATTTCATTTTTGTTTTCATCGAAAATGTTTGTAATAAGGCAAGTTGCCACGTTGCATCGCCATATTGTGTCAAAATTTGTGGATGTCAAAAATGGAAGTCAACAAGTCGTTTTTGTTGTTGTCTTTTTAATTTTGAATATGACCCTCTCATGGCCCTCTTATCTTCTTTTTTTGTCTCGTCTCTTATTCCATCACACCCACCAAACCCTTATTATATTTCACTCGATGTCAAATATTGCCCAACCTTCCCCCCAAAACAAACAAAAACTAACAACTAAACCAAACCAACAACAACAAATTATATATATTTATATACCTGCAAACTCCATGTTATGGTCCAATTCCCTCATCATCATTATGTTTTTGTTTTCCCCCTTGATCCTGCCTATGATCCTTATGTAACTATATATATGTTGTCTTCCCCAATCCTCCCTATGATCCTTATGTAACTATATATATGTTTTCTTCCCCATATCCTCCTTTATGATCCCTATTGATCCAACTATTATCCCTATCTCTTTGTGAATAATCCCCCGTTTTGTCATGATCTGAATTTATTTGTATCCCTGTTTTACCTATGAGTTACATTTTATCTCTATCCCCTCACAAACAAATGTAACAATATATGTATCCCTATTCCTCTTAAATTTAATGTTACTCTGCCTTTCCTTGGTCCAATTGTATATCGCATCTGTTCTTGTGTTATACTTTTATCCCTGCCTCTTGTGATTTATACAAAACTTCATGCTTGTAATCCCTGCCTCTTGCGATCGAACTATATATCTACTCCTTCTCCCCATAACTTACACAAAACTATATATACTTGTTTCCCCGCCTGCCTCTTGTGATTTACAACAAAACTATATACTTTTATCCCCGCCTCTTGTGTTCTAACTATAATATCTAACCCTGCTCCCTACATTTTACACAAAACTATATATATATATACTTTTATCCACGCCACTTTGTGTTCTAACTATATATATAGTTTCCCCTACTAATGGTGCCCCTTCCCCTCCCTCTCTCCACGTCTCCTTCTCCGCCTCTGCCTCCACGGTACTCACCTCAGCCGTTCCATCCGCCACCAACGGAGAGAACATCCCTATGCAAGAGCACCGCGCTCAGAATGCGGATGGTAAGACCTGGGATCTATCTATCCATCTATCTATCTATCTATTTATCTTTTTAAAAACATCTCAATCTACTTAAAATTTTTTTTTTTTTATGAGTTCTAATTTTTCTTTACCTACAATATCTGTCCTATTTTTTCTTTATACATCTATCCAATTTTCGCTTTATATATTATTATCCCATTTTCTCATTATGCTTCTATCCTCTACTCTTGGAATCTTAAAATCCTAATAAAAACATATCAATCTATCCCTTATTTTTTATTAGTTCTATTTTCTCCTTTTTGTCTTGCCCGTTTTCTCTTTGTATACTCTGTCCGTCTGTTTTTTTTGTTTCTCTTATAATAATAATAATAATAATAAGGTATTTATAACGCGCATATCACATATGTCTCTATGCGCTGTAAAAAATTGAAATAGAAGAAAGAAAGGTTCAGCATACTATACTGCGTATTAATTACTATATCTCTTTACATATCTGCCCCATTTTCTCTTTATATATCTATCCTTTTAATCTTTAAATAAATATCCATCCTGTTTTTTCTTTTTTTATATCTATCCCTTTTCTTTTTATTCATTTATTTTTTTCTCTCAAACATCTGTCCTCTATCCTCTGTTTACATATCTATCCTCTTTTTCTCTGTATATATCTGTCCATTTTCTCTTTACATATCTATCCTCTTTTTCTCTGTATATATCTGTCCATTTTCTCTTTACATATCTATCCTCTTTTTCTCTGTATATATCTGTCCATTTTCTCTGTATGTATCTATTTTTTTCCTCTTTATATATTCCTATTTTTGTCTCTGAATGTTACTCTATTCTCCCTTCTCTGTCTGTTTGATATCCAACCTCATGGCCCGTATTCACGAAGGAGGTTTGTACAAACCATGGTTCAAACCGTGGTTTACATCTATGGAATGCCAATTGTAAACTGATGGAGAGAGAATGTGTACCATCAACATTGTTAACAAGTAAGGAATTTACATTCTCTCTCCATCAGTTTGCAATTGGCATTCCATAGATGTAAACCATGGTTTAAACCATGGTTTGTACAAACCTCCTTTGTGAATACAGGCCAGGGCGTCCATCATTTCACTCTTCTTCTTACCCCAGTCTCTTTGTTAGTATTTCTTACTCCTCTCTTACCTCTTACTTTTTCATGAAATATTCCTTTATTTTTAAAGTTCTTTCTTTTCCATCTCTTTCTATAAAGCATTTGATGATACAGGGTCATAAGATATCATACATAAGGTTCATCTGCAAACAAATATATTGGATTTTCATCATCACATCTCGGCTTCATGAAATTTTCTTCTTCCCATTTGAAATTCAAATTTGCTTCTTCTTTAGTCCCTCTGCATCGATGAATGATCGAACTCCCCTCATTTTCAACTGATGGTTTAAATGGTATCCTCCACTTGGCATGTATACACATTGGGATTTGGGTCATCTGCATTGTGATTAGAGGGGGAATGAGACACAGAGAGACTATAAACATACCCCATTTCCATTTTTTGTTATTATTAATTTCATCTACATCCATGTCCATTATGTTAATATCTCATTCATATTAATTTCATTCTTTAACATTTGCTTGAAATAAATCTAATATACTTTGGAAAGGTTGATGAATGATTTTTGGTTACATATAATGCTTATTGAATTCATCAAGAATTTATTGACTAAAAAATTGCTAGATTATTGTTTTTGTGAATACCCCCAACATTAATTTGTCGCTTTAATTCCTAGATAAATGGCCCGGTCAGATATCAACGGATAGCGGAAACGAATGCCCAACGAATAGAAAATTTGCGAAATGAAATTATGAAAGTCGTCTCCATTGCTTTATGTACAAAACATAGAACAGCGTACATCACTGGACAAGAAACGGAGACGAACGGATGGAAAATTTAGCTCTCCGTTTGACGTCCGTTTACGCAATCCGTTGATATGTGACCGGGCTATTAGTTATTAAAGAGTGGAGGAGTGACTTTGAATGGAATGTTGTAACCCAAGTTAGGATTTCCTTATTATTATCATGCAGTCATTCAATTGGAGAAAGAAGTTATCCAAAATATTGGGTGGAATTCACAAAGGAGGTTTGTACAAACCATGGTTTGACCATGGTTTACATCTATGGAATGCCATTTGTAAACTGATGGAGAAAGAATGTAAACTCTTTGTTAACTCCTTGTTAACAATGTTGATTTACAATTTACTTGTATACATACCAGCAGCATTCCATAGATGTAGACCATGGTAAAACCATGGTTTGCACAAACCTCCTACACACCTCCTTTGTGAATTCCACTCATTGAGTCTTGTAATCAATAATGTGATCAAAGTGTAAGAAATGTTGCCAATGAGTTGCAATTTTATGAGTGGTAAATTTCCAAATTAGTAAAGTTTGCTGATATCTGTAGATTCCCGACCCCATATCCCACCAGTCCCATTGCCTTAGTAATACATAGTAGATAGACTAGGTTCCTGTATATAGACAATGGATTGTCGTACGGTGGGCGTGAGAAGGGCGTTACGTCGATTTTTGGCTAAATCGAGTTCTGCATACCATCTTATGGGATGTAACCTTTTCTAATTGATGCAAAATGTTCAGATGTCAAATTTTGTGAATATCTTTAAAAACAAAAAAAATAGAGCTACTCTTGGTTTCTACATGGTTTTACAACTATAAAGTCATGATTATCTCAGAAGTACAAAAAGTGACTTAGCGCCCTTCTCGTTCTCAACCGACAAAATGTGAACTGCTGATACTTACTTCTTTATTGCTCCAAACTCGTTCGAAAACAGACAAAACACCTCCATCTGAACCTGAGAGCAACACAGGTAACGTTCACACTTGTTTAAATGTCTTGGTATGAAAACACAGCACACCGCATGTACGTGTATGCGTGAAGTCACCACACTAAGAATGCATCTGCTTGCATGCTGGCAAAAATGCACACCACTGTATGTCAAACATTTATGAATGTTTAAATAACTTGGTATAAATGGGTGTAAATGTGAAGTTAACACACACAGGAATTTTAGTTGGCATACTAGATAAAGACCAACATAAAGACATCTTTAGCATGCATGCTAGATAAGTATGAACAATCATATTTAAGAAAGTTGGGATATATTGGTATTAACATGGAAATGCCTGTGTAAGTGTGAACCCCCCCCCCCCCCCTCATCAACAAAGAAATCTTTAGCATGCATGTTAGATAAGTATGAACGATCATATTTAAGGAAAGATGGGATATATTGGTATTAACATGGTAATGCCTGTGTAAATGTGATCTCCTAACATAAAGAAATCTTTAGCACGCTTGCTAGAATTATAAGCACAACTGTGTGATTTATATTAAAATAGGCATGTTCATATCATGTTGAAATGACCAACCGTAGTGTATAGGCATATAGTTAAAAGTAGAAGCAGTTATAACTGCCACACAAACTCATGTAAAATTGCACTATAGTAACAAATAATAATAATAAATAAATAAATAAAATTTAAAAAATTGGTAAATAGGATTGCACATGAGAAGAAATTCTGTATTAATACTATAAGCACTTATTGAGGGATAAATCAATTATTGCACAAGGCTTGCTAGCGTAAATGTACTTCATCTTCCACAGTGATAATGATATGTCACTAGTTGCTGACCAGCGAAAAAAATACTCTGGGGCGGCGGGCGAATTCGCCCCCGAAATGCCCAAAAGAGCACCCGGAAAAAAAAAGTAGCCCCCGAAAAAAAAAAGATTTATTTATTTATTTTATTTTTTATTTTATTTTTTTTTGGGGGGGGGGGGGGGATTTTGGGGTTTTTTGTTGGATTTTCTGTTTGGATCGTGATCAAATGCTTATAAGATGATCACTCACAGCATTAGAGCTTAATAGTAGCCCCTGAAATTCGAAAAAGAGCCCGGAAAATTGTAGTCCCCGAGATGATAAAAGTAGCCCCCGAAAGTTGGAAAAGTAGCCCCCGAAAAGGAGCCCCCGAAATAAAATTTTCGCTGTTGCTGACAGTGTATATAAGTCACTTCTCCCTTGGAAAATAACAAAGATTTAAAGGTATTTTTTGCCCCAATATTATCATTTTCACCCCCCTTCCTTTGTTGGCTATGAACATTGGAACTGAAAAAGTTCTGCTCAAATCTAAAAAATCATAAAATTGTTTTGACTATAAAGTGTCTGTTGCAAATATACACCTAAACAGCGCTGATACACAATAAAATTATATAATTCACCCAGTGGAGGCGATATTAGTTTGCTAGAACTGACACTTTCCTTTATAGAAGTTAATAGCATTTAGTCAATGCTTGGTGGCTGAATGTTGTACGCAATTGATGCTTGTGTGTATGTGTGTGTTTGTGTGTATGATATTTTGGAAAATTTTGTTTGTCCAACATTGCTTATTTGGGAGAAAGTTTTTCTTCATTCGTTTTTTAATTATTTATAACCTTCCAGTTTGATGGAACTTTCATCTCAAATCAACACCCACCGATGGACATGCTCATCTTTATAGGAAATTGTGCTTCTCGATTCAACCCAACTTTACTTGATTTATTCATTATTCATTTTATTTGTCCGTTGTTCCCTTTTTAGTTCGATGCAATTTCATCTCAAATCATCACCCCGAAGTTTGATCCGCTCATCTTCGGTTTCGTTTTTATTTGATTGAGTATTTATATGCTCCTTTTCTTTATTTCTCCCATTTAAACAAATAAGTTTTCAATCACGATATTCCATCATTCCCATGATATTTCATTTACAGGAACCACCAGTGTTGTTCAGAATGTGTTTGTGTCTTTGTATTTGTTTCTGTGTTTATATTTATGTATTCTAATCGCTTCGCTAATTAACCAACAGCGAATGATTATTTGCATGTTATTATTACTGTTATGTAACTTTGGACCTTCGAAGACACGCTTATTTTATGTGATAATAATGTCATGGTAATGGACTGCTTTGTACTTTGTTTATAATAAATATAATTATATGCCAAATAAATCACAATTAAGAAAGTCAGTTTCTTTGATGAGATGATGAAATTGATAAATCAGTTTATTTTTAGAAAAATATTCAAAAAACATTCAAGACAGAATTATATTCAAAGCAAATTAAATTAATTACTGTGTAAAATTGCATGATTTTTACATAATTTCTTTAGTCCATTAACTAAATTTAACCTGTGGGCAAAATTGGGAATAACCTAATAAGCTTCTTAAATTTGCATATGGGCTAAATTAACCTAGGGGTAGATTTAAATTTGATGACCATTTGGGTCTTTGTGTGTTTTATAACGATTAGCCCTGCATGTTTATTGAGCATGTTTAGAAATATAAGTAAATAACCAAATATAACAAAGATTTGTATGTATTTCTTTTTTGAGGGGGCCACCACATTCACGTTTCAGGCCGTAAAAATAGTGTTCTTCTGAAATCTTGTATTAAATGATCAGTATTAAATCAATGCTAGAAAGGTTTTGCGTTGTGACCATGTTGGGCTAGTAAAATCATGATTTGTTCACATTCTAGCATCCTGAAACCTGAATCTGGTGGGCCCCAAACAAAGAAATTTTTTTTTTTTAAACTCTGTTATCTTTGGTTGCCTATTCGTGCCAGGGGAATTAAGCAATAAGCATCAATAAAAATTGGTTGCCCGAAGCTATTATACAGTAGTTAGTGGCCTCGGGCTAGCGGGCCTGTGCTAATTTCAAGCGTTGAATAATGCGTTGATTCTAATTTCAAGCGTTGAATAAATGCGTTGAATCTAATTTCAAGCGTTGAATAATGCATTGATTCTAATTTCAAGCGTTGAATAATGCATTGATTCTAATTTCTCTCTCTCTCTCTCTCTCTCTCTCGTACCATCTCACTTGTCATTCAAGCAGCGCTCGCCATTCCCTCGACCATCGGTTCCGGAAAGAATAACGGCATGCAACTTGCAGAAAGGTACATTTTTTTTCTTTTGTTGGCTTTCAACAATCTTCGCAACTTGTGGCACTATATAAACCAGTCACTTGTTGCTCGCTCTTGTGGGGGATGGGGTGGACATGGTTGTGAATGAGGTGGCTGCGGTGGTGGAGAGAGTGTTGTTAGACTATTTAAACCGAGGACCTGAAAATACAACGTTAGACCAAATTCAAAATGATAGTTGTTGTGATAGCATTTTTAAAGCATTATAATTAGGAGTAATACGAGTAGTAGTAGTAGAAGTAGCATCAGCAGCAGCAACAACAACAATGGTTGCAGCAGCAATAGTAAGAAGTAGTAGGAGCAGTAGTCATAGTGGTAGTAGTAGTAGATTAAATCTAGGAAGTTTTCTTATATTAAAATGATTATTTTTAATCAAAGAATGTCATGAACCACGATAATTACTCCATGATCAAATTAGCCTACAGCCCGTTTATGTTGAAACATCAAAACATTTCTACCATTTAATATAGACCTGTACTGTGTTACATCCATTCACTTGTCTTTGTTGAATTCAAATATTCATAAAATGCAACATTGCATTCATAATGTAAAGTTCAACTATTCATGAAATTCAGCATCACATTGATTATGGTTCATTCTTCTCTTTTTCTAAAATTACATAGTCTTTGCCTATATTGAACCATAACTGTTTTAAAAAAGAAATAGGCTACCTCATTCCCTATTAAAAGGATTCATAAAGTATTTATTATGAATGTTTCATTGTTATTGTCAATATTTAATCAAACAGATTATCTTCACACCATTGCATGATCTATGTAATCGCCATGGGTTCACACATTATGTTGGTTGGCATTATTTAGACAGAATTCAAATGTACCTTTATATGATTGTATCCAAAGTGCCAGGATTTGATCTTAGTAATATTACAATCTATTCACGTGATAAACATTGTTCATGTTTTGTAAATGTATTATCAAAGTTCTTATTGTGACAAGGGGATTTTTTGTTGTTGTTATTGTTTAAATAGTTTTCCTTCCATTCAGGTTTGAAGTTGAATACATGTTGATTCACTGTTGTTGTTGATATTAATAATGTGTTTTTAAAAAATACTGATAATAATTTTGGTGTGAAATTTGAATTGTATTTAATAATCAATAATGTCTCTGTGGACATTCAGCGATAATACAAATGTTTTTTCTCCTCCTTGGCCTAACCTGTGTCCATTAATAATCCTTGTCTTTTTTATACCCTTGTCCCCACCAATTGGGTCCTCCCGCACCCCTCTGGGTGCCCCTCCACCATTCCCCATTCCCATTAACGCCCCTCCTCTTGCCCCCCATATTCCCACACCCCACCTTTAAAACTTTATAAACTAAATTTGATAATTAATAATCATCCCTATGTCCTTGTCTTTTTGTTACCCTTTCCCCCACCAAATTGGGTCCTCCCCCCCCCACCCCCTCTGGGTGCCCCTCCCCCTCCCCCATTCCCCCATACCCATTAAAACATGCCCCCCCCCCCCTCCTCTTGTCCCCATATTTCCACGCCCCACCTTTAAACCTTCATAAACTAAATTTAATACTAAACCCTTAAAGGCTTAACAGGGGGCGATTGAAAGTGGGGACCCCCTCTGCCCCACAAATCAATAACATGGCTCAGTGGAAGCGGAGAAATTCGGCCATGCTTGGAAGGTAGAACCATTTTAATATCACCTTTGATATTTTGTTCCCCCTCAAATATCTGCTACCCATTTTTACTTCACCCCAAATTTTGAGTTGAACTTTGTTTTTCTTTCTCAAAAGACAAAATCATCTTGTTTGCCTTTTGCTCATTCGCATCCCCAAGTTGAAAGGAATGAGTTTGTTATTGTTTGCCTTCAGTTGTTTCAAAGGTTGAGGTTTACACTGTTTCTTCCCATCCAAACAAAATAAATAAATTATATTACTTTGAAATAATTGATAAAAAATGAATGTTTTCCTCCTTTTTTTTCAACATAAAAGAATGGATTGTATTTGATTGCAAGAATGAGGCTTGCCCTTTTTCCCCCCATCCCAAATATATTGAATGAAAGTCTCAAAATGAAGGTAACGGCTCTGACTATCTAGAGGCAAGACTACTTGACATTTAAAATTTTTTTTTTAAATATTTAGAGTGGAAGTAATTGTAATTTAATAAATAAACAATTCTCCATTCTCTGGCAAACTTATCAGGGCCATTATTTCTTGGCACATGAAAAGAGAAAGAAAATTGAAGACTTACTGAAAACTCAAAATGAATACTTAGACCTTTAGGCTAGGGGTGTAGAAAGGATTTACAAGTGTTAAAAACCCTCCCCACACATTTTCTATACATAAAATTCTTTATTTTACATTTGAAACCATCTATCTAGGCCATGATTTCTTTGGAAATGAAAATGGACAAAAAAAGCTTGCAGAAACGGAAGACTTAAATCGGAATAGATATTTAGCCTATGAGTGTAGTGGGGATTTGTAAGTGTTGTATTGAACTTTTAATCTAACAGAATATTGACAAGCATGTTTATTTGCTGTTGAGAATTATATGTCAGAAACAAAATCATTCTTTTGGTTTGGGGTGAATTTTAATCTCACAGCATGATTGTTTTATTAAATAAATACAAAACAGAGTTTATCCCTATTGTCCCCTTCCCTAAAATTTCCCTTTTCAGACATGTAGAAAATAATGGGATTGCATGCAGATACTTAAAGTCATTTTAAAAATGTGATTACGTTTATTTTCTGGGCATAAAATTATCTTTGAAAATAATCTAGTACAATCTGTTTGTGTCATGTAAAAGTGTAATTTTTTTTTTTTTTAATTAGTGTCTATAACTTTTTAGGGCTATACAAAATTTATAATGGGAAATAAAATACCTAGAATTAAATATTGCTCCTACTGTAAAGGCCTTTATTTCCCCTTTTCTCTTGATATGAACTTTATTTGGGTTTTTAATTTTTATTTCAGATTTTATTGGGTTCAAAACATCTTTCAATCTCTATTTTGCTCTGGAAAAAAATAGACAGTCATAGACTAATTGGTATTATAGCAAACCTATTTCGACACATAAACTATGAATAGCAATGCAATCAACACTTAATGGATGCGCATGTATATTCTCTTTTGCTCAATCAAAGAGGATTATTGAAAAGTTCATAACAAATGAAGAAACTAGATGTACGTATGTATTTTTGCCACATATCGCTGTTTGACAACTGGTTGCGTCTCTCAACTCTCCAAAAATAGGGTGGTTGTTATAGAGCGGTGAAGTGTGACGTCATCAAAAACCTATTCTTAGAATTTCCAAATTTGAACTTCATTTTCCGAAAGAGCATCACAAATAATGTCCAAATGTTGAAAATCAATCGAATACGTTAAGTATTGGCTGAGATATGCCCATCCGAATGAATTTATTTGAATAGAAAATCACTGTTATTTTGCTCTGGTTCATAACTTTATTAATTCGGATGGGCATATTTCAGCCAATACGTCACATATCCAACTGATTTTCAAAATTTGGACATTATTTTTGATGCTCTGTCAGGAAAATAAAGTTCAAATTTAGAAAATCTAAAAATAGATTTGTATGATGTCACAGCTTCGGTACTCTATAAAGCTGTGTACATGAAGGACGGATTGTCACCCACCAATGCGCCAGAGTATGACAAACCCAGGAGAAGCAAGAGAAATGCTCAAAATAAGCGCAGGCCTGCTGGCCCGGAGCCACTAAAATATAGCTTCGGCCCAGCAAATTTCATTGATGCTTTAATAATCCATTTGATATGACCGAGATCTTTAGAGATGCTAGTGAATAGTGATATCCCCAAAGTGGATTTTTGTTGGGGTTTTTTTGTAGCCACTCTCAAATTTATTCTAGTGATGAATATGTGTGTGACCTCTTATAAAGACATCCACCCGCTCACTACACGATAAGATACGATCTGACTAACAACTGCGTATCTGAACTAAAGCTAGACGTGCGTATTTAAAGCACGTAGTATAAGTTCAGATCCGCAATCGTTTGTTGGATCGGAGCCGATCGTGTAGAGTGCGGTGAGCTCAAGTTTAAAAGGTTTTTACAACCGTTATCACTCTACTCGTACTTTCTTCACCATGGATAGAAGAGATAGTGGACCGACATTGATGGCAGAAGAGTTATCGTATTGTGGCATTGTTCGCTTTGATGTTATGGCAGAAGAAAAAGTGGACGTTGATGGCAGATTTGAGTAATATCGTATTGTGGCATTGTTCGCTTTGATGTTATTTTTATTCATTGATTCATTCATTCATTCATATCATTTGCAGGAAGAGTAGATGGGGAGAGCAGGTGCGACGGTTTGACTAACATTACCGTTCAACCCAGCATTAAAGTGATCCATTAGCTTCATCTAATTTTTACCCAAAAGTG
Organism: Echinarachnius parma; assembly: GCA_037951105.1. NCBI lineage: Eukaryota > Metazoa > Echinodermata > Echinoidea > Clypeasteroida > Echinarachniidae > Echinarachnius > Echinarachnius parma. The sequence goes on along the minus strand of JBAMJV010008835.1, from coordinate 111,449 downwards.
ATATTTGAGACTTCAAAACAGACCAATATTATCCTTCTGGATAATGTGTGAAAGTTTCATAGAAAAAGAAAATTGTCTTCCTAGTGAAAAAAGAGAACATCGATGTAAGATTTCATCTCCTACTGCCCATGGAAGAAGCATTCCAACTCGTTTTTTAGTTCAATCATAAATATCTTCATAATTAGGAGGACATTTAACAAATCAAAGCCTATTTCATTCCTTCTGTTAATACCGTAACGTAAGCCAAACAACAAGGTACAGGAGAAGTGTGAAAGCTCCAAGTGATGTGGGTTGAATTTGACAAAGTTAATGGATCACTTTGAATAAATACATCCGTTCAGCTCCGTTTCATTTGATCATGTATAAGCTATTTGTTTTGTTTATCTCATATATTTTATGTTTTTGTTTCATTTGCCAAACTTCTCTCTCTCATGATTATTTTGTTTGTTTATTCTTTCCGTCAATGCCATCACACCCCCCCCCTTCTTCCCCCATTTGGCTGGCTACCCTCCGCCTCCCGCCCCCCTGAACAGGACCGGGAACTGCCCCCGCCCCAGTGTTGGGTCGCTGGGCCAGTTGGTTCTTAGACTGAAATATCCAAATGGGAGTATAGACCGGACCAAAAGACTTATACAGCACTGGTGGGTTCTGAATGTCGCTGTGCGATTTTTTTAGTCAGTCAAATATGGAAATGAAATGAATACTTGATGATTATGTTCTCCTGCACCCTCACCCCCCACTCTCTCTCTCTCACAGTAGTAATACACCCTCTTGATTGACCCCCCCCCCCCCCCTTTAGTCTTCGATCTCTTCTTTTCTATCGTCTTTATATAAAACCCTTCATGGCTTTTCTTTGTGATAGAAAGCTTCCCTTTCAGCTTCTTAAAGCAGAGCAAACTACAATACGCTGGTTTCCTCTTTAGTGGTAGATATCGCCTATCTATGTTTTGAAAAAAAATATATATCTATATAATCATACTCATACAAATATTATATTTCTAAAGTATAATTTTGTAAAGGAAACTAAAAACTAACACGAGATGGCGGTGGATTTTGAAGTTCTGAAGCGAAAAGCTTTGTTTAAACAACATTCATAACATCTTTACGCAGTGTGAAATCTCTTTTAATCCTCAATTTCAAACAAACTCCAATCTGTGAGTCTATTCATAATGAACTTACAGTAATTTCAGTTGCAGTTATATGTTTATCCTATTTAGGACTGGCCCCGCAAAATACCTCGGCTTGGGGTCTATGGAGAATTCGTGTTATAGCCAAATCAAATAGTTCTGAACAAATTTAATGGCCCGTATTCACAAGGGAGGTTTGTACAAACCCCGGTTCAAACCGCGGTTTACATCTATGGAATGCCAATTGTAAACTGATGGAGAGAGAATGTGTACCATCCACATTGTTAACAAGTAAGGAATTTACATTCTCTCTCCATCAGTTTACAATTGGCATTCCATAGATGTAAACCGCGGTTTGAACTGGGGTTTGTACAAACCTCCTTTGTGAATACGGGCCAATGTGTTTGACTATTTCACTATCCATCTTCTTTAGTTTACTAAATAAAAAACTATACAAACTAATATAAAAAACTAATACAGATCTATGTTATATTTTCTCAAAATGCCACTACCATCTATGCAAAATAAAAACGCTGATATATCTCTTATTAAAAAACTAGCTTTTTTGCTTATAAACTGGTATTAATGCCTTTACCATTGCAAAATAGCTTTTAGCGCCAATCATATTCAAGTATCTGAGCATGATAACTAAAGATTATTAATGAAAAAAAAAAACTGATTGAATTTATCATTTATCAATATTTTGATAGCAGATTTTGTTTGTACAAAAGATGTAAAATCAGCTAGAAGCTTGCAAATTTTAGACACAAGTTGTAGTAGACATTAGACAACATTCACATTGTAACCTGTGCTTGTTTTGCAAATGGTCTGTTACGTATTAAAGAGGTATATTTATAATATACTTATATGATTATCTGCTTTAGGCAACCAGCAGTTTGCCATTTAAATAGAAACGTTCACCATCGACAAGATATATTCAGTTAGAAGTCATAAAATGATGTAAAACAACCATTTTGATTTTTGAAAATTTTAAATTATTCATTAGAATATATTAATTTGATGAACGGGAGTATTACTGTATATACCAGGCTTTTATTGACTATACTTTAGTTTAGGTTGAAATGTAAAAAAATTGTACAAAAAATCAAGGAAGCAAATTAACAACCATAGAGAAATAAAAGAAATCCTAAGGAATCTGACTTCAAAAAAGGCAGTCTGGTCTATTGGTTAGACTTCCGCTCTTCCCACTTATCAGCCCGGGTTCGAACCAAGGCTGCAGCTCTCGGATGGTGACGATAAAGGGCAGTCCCAGACGTAAATAATCAAAATTTATTGAACGCGTCATTAAAAAATAAAAATAAATAACCAAAAACATGGCTGCCTGACTAGATTTATCAAACAAGATAAATCCTTGACTAGATTTATGATATTTCCTGAATCAGTGATCAGATTCTAAGAGTCATATTTCAACCCCCCCCCCCCCCCCCCCCTCCACCCCTAAATTTAAAAAAAAGCAAATAACCCAAATAGCCCCTCGCTACCACCACACCACAAGAGCACATTGTGTGAAGGACCCGTGCACAACGCATGTAGATTTAAAAGTATTATTAATTAAAAAGCCTGTATCATGACATGCGCATGAAGTTTTCCTAACTAGTGATCCTATGTTGAAGTGAATGAGATGATGTCCTAGATTGATTTAAGAACATTTAGATTTAAATTATTATTTTTTTAATCTACCCCATCTAAAGCACAAATTCGTGATGGCCCCTCCCCTAAACCCCCCACCCCCCAAAAAATAAAAAAATAAACATCCTCATATGTAACATAAACAAAATAAACACATCTAAAGCACAAACTTCTGGCACCCCTTCCCTAAAAAACGAAAAACACCCTAATTTATTAAAATCACAGGATTTAAACTAGATTTCATTTATAAATCTTTTCAGGCAGTCATCGCTATTAACACACCATTAAAAAAGACTATTCCTTCAAAAAAAATGTTTTATATATGTTTCCTCTTCAAGGTGCAAGTATTTTTTAATTAACAAGCCTACCCACTTGACACTGGTCTTGGTCTGCAGGCCCTGGCCCAGAAAAATGTTTCTTTGGGCTGGCAAATATTTCTTGCAGGAGTATTTTGCTGGCTTGAGTAAATTGATCAGATTTTTCAAAATGAAGATGGCAGATTAAAATCATCCTGTAATTCTTGCAATACATATCAAGCCTCATCCATTAATTACAGATTTGGTCAACGAAGGGGCTTAGGATATCCAATAGGTAATAGACAGCTGACAAAGGAAAAATAATATGCTGGCCAATCAATTTTTGTTTGGTGCCAAAAAGTGATAGGGAATAGTTAATTTACTGACCTGACTAAGCAAAGAAAGTTACTTTGGAGCCTTGCTTCCAGCAATATCTAGTTGAGAAACAGAAGGGCACTTGTATACACCCCTGGGAGTTGAGATGGTGTGCAAGATAATTGCATGACGTGATTGTGTCGTTAGTTTGTTTTCCACCATCATGGTAATCAACTCGGTCACATTCTTATCAGTTTCTGACAGTTGTATCACTACTGTAAACAATCCCACCCTGTGTTAACTGCCCCCCGAGGCCAAGTGCTATCACATAGATCTGCCCTGGTTCTAAGAAAGTGCCAACCCTGATAAAAAATCTACTGGATGCAGGCTTGAGTGCTAAAAAATCACGATAATCACGACCACAGTTTAGGCCCTCAAAGTGAGGTTTTCATCTAACGGGAGAATCACGTAATGGTGCAGGCTTGAACTGTACCTGATGACCAAGGGTAATAATGCGCCTCTCAATAGAGCACCTAGATGCTATATTATATCATTTTCAAGTCAGTGTTTGTACTTTGTAGATAATCATGTTCAAAATGTAGGAATTGGGAGCTTCCAGAAACCAAGTTTAGCTCTGTTTTCATTTTTGATAAATATACATTTCCCAAATTAGAAATTATTACTATCTGAATATTCGTCATCGCTAAGAGCAGACTCCAACCTACAAGATGCTACGCAGAACTCAGTTCAGCCAAAAATTGACTGAACGCCCGCGTCCCTATCTCTGTCGACGATCTGATGCACTCACTGTACTACTGTCTTTATTTCTCTATATATATTTCAGGAGTTTCTTTGTCTTTTCATCTGCTCTACATACATTTGTACAATTTTCTCTCTCTCTCTCTGTTAAAGATAATATTGAGTATTGGTGATGGAATTATTGGGTGGAATTCACAAAGGAGGTTTGTACAAACCATGGTTTGACCAAGGTTTACATCTATGGAATGCCATTTGTAAACTGATGGAGAAGGAATGTAAACTCCATACTTGTTAACAATGTTAATTTACAATTTACGGTATGCGAGCAGCATTCCATAGATGTAAACCATTGTCAAACCATGGTTTGTACAAACCTCCTACAAACCTCCTTTGTGAATTCCACCCATTGTCCCTGTGAAGATGCTTTTAGATTTCTTGTCTTTAGATTTCTTGTCTGGACTGTTAAAATAATAATACAAAATAATGCATCAGTAGGAGCCTAGCTTTCAATCCTAGCAGGATCTTTGTCAGTGCAGAAGTGACAATTACTACATGTAGACTATAAAGACACCTGCAAACAAATCTTATACAAATAATTTTACATTGCAGAATTATTTGTTCCCCCCCCCCCCCCCCCCAAAAAAAAAAAAAAAAAAAAAAAGGAAGAGAAATGTGCTCTAGCATGGTCAGGCTCATGAATTAAAGATTACTCGGCATTTATGCACTTTCATTCAAATTCGTAAGGCATATTGATTTTGTCAATGTGATCTTTTTCATATTGGCTTTATTGAAATTGACTAAGTCATTATTACCTTGTATATGATATCAAATAAAGCATGATTACAACAACTTTATAGGTCATTTTTAATATTTAGTAAAAATTTCATGGGATTTCAGGATTTAGTTGAATTCAATCCACCAAAACTCAAGATTATCTTTGCTGCTGACTCTCTCTTTTTCTCCCTCCTTGTGCAGCTGAAAGTCCCCGAGTTCCGCATTCCAAAAGTTGCACAGTAGCAAATTTGATATCTAGATATGTTGATATCATTTATCATTTCGTCGATATGAAATATCCTCTTATGTCCCTGTTTACAAGATTATGTAGTTAGAAGTATGATATTGTTACTTTTCAAAATAAAAACCCTCAGAGGAAAAGATGATGTTTCTTTACATCCCTTCCTTTAGGCTTGCCAAACAGGATTTTTAAAAATATATATATATATTCACGACCGATCAGAAAATAGTGTGGCCGGGGTTTATGAGGAATACGATATTGTAGAAGTATATTGTCTTGTACATGTCAAAGATTCATTTCAGTTCATCATGTGGCAAATACCACTAAGAAATCCGGGTAGAATTCTATGTGTGTTCCACACAAAATGTATTTTCAAAGATATGAGGGGTTGTACAAGTATATACTTGACATTAGTGTGACTATATTGTATATATATTTTTAACTTTATTTCAATTTATTTTTATTTTTTGAGGGGGGCAGGGGTAGGACATTGAAAACTTATTGGAAACTTGACAGTCAAGTAATAATTCTATTTTGGGGTTTTAGTTACACATATTTTGCATGCACTAGCTGTTAGTATTTGGACACAAACTCCCTTTTGTGACCAAACCCAACAACAAGAGCGTGATTTGACATGATAACAACAAAGCTAATATTAGACAATTATATATTCAAATCATAGTAGTCACTTACCGCAAGCGTAGCCTGTATTTGAAGCACAGATATATATAGATAGAAAACACAAAAACCAATAATATTTGCATGGACTAGCTCAGTCCCATACATAGTAAACCCTGCATGGTATGGCGTGGCATAAATCTCCCCCCTCCCATTAATTGTATTAACACAGGCTTTACACATAACGTATAATATATAGCTAGCTAACCCTGCGTTGTTTGATGTACATATCTACTAGCTCTTTTCTTCCCCCTCCCTTTTTAGCACAGGATTTGTGTATATAACTCTGCCTTTGTGGTGGTGGTGGTGGTGGTGGTTGTGGTCGTCGTCATTGTGTTCATCACCAGTAATCCTCATCTTTTAACCACTTCTTGACACACTTTAGTCTCGATGATTCTAGCCCCAAGTGTCGCTGATATTTCCAGTAGCTGTGGAACTAACCCCCTCTCAAACTCCAACTCCTCAACTCACAACAGTTTTGTTAATGTTTTGTTTGGTTCTGTTTGCAGAGTGTAATCCATGATTGCAGTGTATACCTTTTTATGTGATGTGTAGATTCTTCTTCTTTTGTTTAATAGACATTACTGGCCCGAATTCTCAACAGGGGGTTACATTTAATCCTGGGTTAGATATCGTTTGATGTATTTACTTTTAATAGCCCATGGACTAAGTCTAGCCCATGGACTAAGTCTAGCCCATGGACTAAGTCTAGCCCATGTACTAAGTCTAGCCCATGGACTAAGTCTAGCACATGGACTAAGTCTAGCACATGGACTAAGTCTAGCCCATGGACTAAATCTAGCCCATGGACTAAGTCTAGCCCATGGACTAAGTCTAGCCCATGGACTAAGTCTAGCCCATGGACTAAGTCTAGCACATGGACTAAGTCTAGCACATGGACTAGGTCTAGCCCATGGACTAAGTCTAGCCCATGGACTAAGTCTAGCACATGGACTAAGTCTAGCCCATGGACTAAGTCTAGCACATGGACTAAGTCTAGCCCATGGACTAAGTCTAGCACATGGACTAAGTCTAGCACATGGACTAGGTCTAGCCCATGGACTAAGTCTAGCCCATGGACTAAGTCTAGCACATAGACTAAGTCTAGCCCATGGACTAAGTCTAGCCCATGGTCTAAATCATCAGGTAAGAACAAGAAGGGCATTAAGTCATTGTTTCGCTAAATTGAGTTACGCAAACATCACAAACATAGGTCCGGGCCAAATCTATGTGTTACCAATGTTTCAGATAATAATTATACCTTATTTGGGGAACATTCATCTAAAATAAAAGAGAGCAATTACATTCGGTTTCTACATGGCTTCCAAACTTATAAACATGATTATCTGAAATAAGTACAAATAATGACTAAGCTGCCTTCTCTTTCTAAACCGACAAAATTTTGATTACAAAATAATAGTGAGTTGGAGTTACTCCGTGGACTATAAAAGATAACCTAGGGGTTAAATTGTTGAATCCTCTGATGACGACTTTAGGCCACAGTAGAAATTTTAGTAGTCGGTGTGCTGACACGAGTGACTTCTTTTTTTGTTAACCTACTGTAACCATAGCAACTGACTAGTTTGCTCACAAGTATTACTAACAAGCGTGTGTTTATATTCCCACACCCCCTTCCTCATCCTCATCTATCCCCCCCCCCCCCCCCACTCCCATTTATTTCCTCTGTCCGTCCTGGCTTTTGCGTAATCCCCTGTAGGTAAGTGCAGTGAGACGTGTGGTGTCCTTGGTTGTTTGTTTATCTGTCTGTCTGTATGTTTGCCTGTCTCTCTCGCTCTCTCTCTCCTCCTAAAGGTTTGTCTTTTTATTCATTTTTTATTTCCGTATCTATCTTTCTATCTATCTGCCTGTCTGTCTGTCTGTCTGTCCGTTTGTCTGTCTGTCTGTTTGTCTGTCTATCTGCCTGCCTGTCGTCTGTCTGTCTGTCTATCTGTCTGTCTGTATGTATGTCTGTATGTCTGTCTGTCTGTCTTGTCTATCTATCAATCTATTTATCTATCTAACTATCTTTCTATCTTTGTAGCGAGCTATATGTTAATCTCTTATGTTTTATGTCTGTTTATCCGTCTGTCTATATTTCTTTTTATCATTTATTTCAATCACTGTCTTTCTGTCTGTCTGTCTGTCTTTCTTTGTATGTGTATGTGTGTATGTATGTGTGAGTGCATGTATGTATGTTTGCATCTTATCTTCAATATATGTTTTTTTTGTTTCTTCCCACCTTTCTGTCTTTCAATCCTTTTAACACTTTTTATTGCACATGTGTCAGTTTTGCTATTCCCTTTTTCTCATATTCTTTTGCTTCTCTTCCCCTTTCAAACATAAATTATGTCTATCCCTCTATCCCCTTTTGTTACACAGTGCATACGATTTGCACACTTTGGCCAGAATTCTCATCAAAATTACATTTAAATTTAATCTTAGGTTATTTTGTATAGTCCATCGTTGAAATTTAGATCTTTTGGTGACTCCAAATTAAGTCTGTGGACTATAATATTGTTGTCGGCTTGGATGATTCCATCTCGAGTTGAGAATTCGGACCATTGCATTTGTAAATGTTAGTACCGTATGAATTGTTGTCTACCTAGTATATACAGTCAATCCTGTGTATAGTGACCACCCAAGGGAAACAAGAAAAGTGGCCACTGTAGACAGGTGGCCCCTGTAGACTACAGGTTCCATGACGTTGGTTTTTTCTGCAAGAGATCAATTTTGGTGGCCGGTATAGGCAGGTTGGCTGCTATAGACAGGTTTGACTGTAATTATATATAACTGTTATTGTAATATAATCCATGCTGCTTCTCCTTTCAATTGTGTAACTACTTTCTTCACATGACTTTGAATGAACTTGCACCCTCGTTTTTGTGTTGAAGTATTAAAATTTGTATCTTTGCACACAGTATATAGTTATTTACTTGTTGTTAATTCTGCCTCTGCCTTGTCTTCCAATTGTAATGTCTTCTGAATGTGACAATGAAATAAGTATACTTGTTTATTTATTGTTGCCTTGCCTTCCCCTTTTTACTGTCTTGCAATAAATTACATGACTGTGTACAACTGCCTGCCCCCGATATGTTAAATGCATGCAAAACGGCAATTAATATACTGATGAATATATATGAATATGATGTACTGTTTATATTGTATTGTATATTCCTATGTCAACATTAAGTTATGACAATAGTGTATTTGCATTGACAGGAGTTTTCGCAATGTTTAAAATGCATGCACATCTAATTTATTTTGTTATAAATAACTTTGTACAAAATTGCTAATGTGTATTTGTCTGTGAATGCCTGAACATGTATGTATGAATTCTATCTTTAAATGAATGGGTTTATCAAACTTAAAACAAATAATTCCTCATCTATTTATAGGCATTAATTATTAATAGCTGTAATAAAAAAAATTAAAACAAGCATTTTTTGTCAACTTTCAATGTAAATTGTCCACTTCACTCCGGTAGGATAGATACATATATTTTTTTATTTCATAAGATTTTTTAAAAAATGCCTTTCTTTGTTAGCAAATGAATCAATTCAATACGGGTATTTGCAAATCTTACCATTTTTCAAATCTCTTTAAAAAAAAATACTTAATGGTTGTTTTTGTTGCATTCAGAGTGAATATATATATGTGTATATTCTCTTTTTTCTTTTTCTCAATTTAATCCCATCTGTCATATTCAATTTGCATGTCCATCTTCATTCATGTCAATGTATTGTTCATGTACTTTGTCTGATTTTGTGTAGTAAACATCCATGAATTCTTCACTTGGGCTATTCTAGCATAAATTTGGTTTAAAACTTACTCTTAGAATCTCTCAACCTCTCACTTGTTCTCATCTTGTTCTTACTTATATTCAGTGAAACAGCTAGTCAATATTGTTTTGTTTGGCCCACCAGAGCATTATTGTAGCTCTAGGGGTCAATCAAACAGGTCCACTGCATTTATATAAAAATGTATTAATGCAGGACAAATAATTAAACAAAATATTAAAGTATCAATACTAAAAACAAATCTGATAGGAGGTTATTATTAGCGGTCTAAATACAGAAGAAAAATGTTGGTCAAAATTGACTTTAAACTGAATTAAAGTGCACAATTAGAGTGCTGGAACTCTAGATGTATAGATCTTTTCGGTATTCGACAAAACAATGCATATTAAATACAAATTTCTATGTAGGTGTATAATTGCATCTTTGTGAAATCTCCTTCAAATCAATCTTTATATGATAACTATTGAAATAGAATTTAAGGATTGTATAAAATATATATAGGATAATATACTGATCATGTAAAGAGTGTTGATACTCGCATGGACAATGTTATATTAAATAACCATAATTATAAAATAGAGAAATTTCTTTATGAGGGCAAGCCTGGAAAATATCTTTTTTAGAAAAAAAAATTGAACTCAAGATTTCCTCATACTTGACCCTTGACCCTTTGCCCAATTGCCTACTCATAGTAATCTTGATGTTTCCATAGAGATAAGACGCGGGGAAACCAGGCTTCTGTTGTGAAGCAGTGAGTGAACTTTCAACCCATAACCATTTGACATTTATATAACCTTTGACATTTGACCTAAATAGGGTTGGACCCCACCAGCGAAGGAAGGAAGCCGCGAATGCTGCCAACGAAGTCGAGGATGTTCCAGAGTTTGACTGCACGGGCATGTTCCACTGGAGTCCAGAGAAAACCCTAGAGGATATTACACTGGTAAGAGGCCTAGTGGTTCGGTAGTCAAGTGGGTTCCAGGTTCAAACCCCTCTTTAGAACCACTTTAATAATTTTACTTGAATGTTCCAGCGTAGATAACACTGGTGGATGGGTAGTCAAGTGGGTTCCTGGTTCAAAACCCAGTATAGAATCACTTCAATAACTTAATAATGTCGATTAATATATGCTTATTTGGGGACAGCCAGTCGCCCATCATTGGGCTGCGAAACTCAGTGATGTCGCCGCGGTAGAGAAATGTTCACTTTGAGTTACGGTAGAAATTATAAAATTATTATCTTTTTTTTTTTCATGAATAGGACCGTACCACGGCACACAAGATCAAGCTTACCTCTCACGTGGTCGTGTGCTTATTCGGGGACGGCCAGTCGCCCATCATCGGGCTGCGAAACTTTGTGATGCCGCTGCGAGCGAGCAACTTCCACTTCGAGGAGCTGAAGACGATCGTGCTGCTCGGGAGTCTGACGTACATCAAGCGGGAGTGGGACACGATCAAGAACTTCCCCAACGTCTACGTTCTCAGGGTGAGTTTCTGTCATTTAACATTTATTAAGCAGGGCTCGATACTAGCCCTTGCCCAATTGCCCGGGACAAGTACAAATGAATGTCGGGCAAGTACAATTTCATAAATGGTCACGTTTGGTTGCACGATCGGGCAACTGACATTTCTGTGAAGCGTTTCTATAAAGCAGGGCACTAGCACGTGCCCAATAGCCTGGGACAAGTAATGTATGTCAGGCAAGTGTTATTTCATAAATGGTCACTTTTGGTTGCGCAAAAAACATTTCTACATGGGGGTGCTGATTTCTACATGAGGTCAAAGGTACAGTCACGGCTCATTATGTATGCAGAAGTAGCTTGTAATTGCGATATCTCAAGATCTGGATGACGAATCACCATCAAAATTGAGTTTAAAGAATTAATTCAGTGCATGTTAATGTGGGCCTGATTGCCTGTGTCAAGTAAAAAGTTTGTCGTGCAAGATCTATCTAGTTTTTATGCCTCCGCCAACGAAGTGGCCGGAGGCATTATGTTTTCGGGTTGTCCGTCCGTCCGTCCGTCCGTCCGTCCGTCCGTACGTCCGTCCGTACGTCCGTCCGTACGTCCGTCCGTACGTCCGTCCGTACGTCCCGTTTTCGTTCTCGCGATATCTCAAGAACCAGTTGACGGATCAATTTCAAACTTGGTATGAGTGTACATATTGGGGTGACAATGATCTGATTAGATTTTAGGGGTCATGAGGTCAAAGGTCAAGGTCACAGGACTCAATATATATGCAAAAATGCCTCGTTCTCGCGATATCTCAAGAACTGGTTGACGGATCAAATTCAAACTTGGTATTAGTGTAGATATTGGGGTGGCAATGATCTGATTAGATTTTAGGGGTCATGAGGTCAAAGGTCAAGGTCACAGGACTCAATATATATGCAAAAATGCCTCGTTCTCGCGATATCTCAAGAACTGGTTGACGGATCAAATTCAAACTTGGTATTAGTGTAGATATTGGGGTGGCAATGATCTGATTAGATTTTAGGGGTCATGAGGTCAAAGGTCAAGGTCACAGGACTCGATATATATGCAAAAATGCCTCGTTCTCGCGATATCTCAAGAACTGGTTGACGGATCAAATTCAAACTTGGTATTAGTGTAGATATTGGGGTGGCAATGATCTGATTAGATTTTGGGGTTCATGAGGTTAAAGGTCAAGGTCACAGGACTCAATATATATGCAAAAATGCCTCGTTCTCGCGATATCTCAAGAACTGGTTGACGGATCAAATTCAAACTTGGTATTAGTGTAGATATTGGGGTGGCAATGATCTGATTAGATTTTGGGGTTCATGAGGACAAAGGTCAAGGTCACAGGAATCAATGTATGTGCAAAAATGCCTCGTTCTTGCGATATCTCAAGAACCGGTTGACGGATCAATTACATACTAGGTATGAGTGTACATATCGGGGTGCCACTGATCTGAGTAGATTTGGGGGGTCATGAGGTCAAAGGTCAAGGTCACATGACTCAATATGTATGCGAAAATGGCTTGTAATTGCAAAATTTCAAGAACTGAATGTCAGATTTCAATCAAACTCGGTACCTGTATCATAAAGAGTCAACGTAGCCATAAAATGTTGGGGTAATGAGGTTGAGGTCAAGGTCACGGGACTCATTATACATGCAAAAAAGCTTGTAATACCAAAATCTCAAGAACTAAATGTCAGATTTCAATCAAACTTGGTACCTGACTGTTTTTTAGGGAGCCATCAAAGATTGGGATCATATGGTCAAGGTCACAGGACTCAAAATATAAGAAAAATTAAATCAGTGCATGTTAATTTGGGCATATCGCGTGATAGCGGAGGCATAATTTTCGATTGCGCGCAATCGAAGATCCATCTAGTTAACATTATATTTCACATCAATGCAGGGTTCGCCGCTGAGCCGCGCAGACCTACGCGCCGTCAACGTGAACCAGTGCGACATGTGCACGATCCTGTCGGCGAACCGCAACAGCCTGGACGACCAGAGTCTGCAGGACAAGGAGACGATCCTCGCCTCGCTCAACATCAAGGCGATGACGTTCGACGACTCGGTCGGACTCAGCAAGCACGGAGCGCAAGGTTGGGAGAACGTCCTCGGTGTCAACGACATCCACCTTTCCGACAGCACCGTGGACGCGACGTCAGATGAAGATGACGGCAACAGCGATTACGAAAATGATGTTGAGGGTGGAGATGGTGGGGAAAATGGGAGTCAGGGTGTGTGGTCACTTTCGAAATATTTCAAGTCGTTAGATTTTTGTCCAATTTTTCTCCCCGCCCCAAAGAGATCTTTCCATGCCTTCATTTGCAAGCAAAGCAAGCAAGCATCCATTCATGTTTTTTTTTCCATTTTAATACCCCATTATTTTTTTTAAGCATCTTGCATCTGAGAGTAATTTTGGAAATGGATTCCTAAAAATTGAAATTTGCTGTTAGTCCTGTGTTTAGATAAGTTTATTTAGTTTCAAGAGAACATATTTAAATCTTTATTGAGAATTTTGAATTTAGTATAATATTATACACTTGAAGTGAATTGTTATCCTTAATATATTCAAGTGTAATCATTTGATTAAATCAATTAACCTGTTGCTTACGGGAACCAGATGGGCTATGTACAAAGTATATTGGAATTGCTGAATCTCGAGGTGAACGGGTTTATAATTTAAAGTATAAATGAATGGGTTGCGAAGACACTTTATGAATGTATTATTTAAAATATATACAAGAATAGAACTTAGAATTAAAATAGATAAATGCTAATATTGCTAAACCGCTTAATAATTACAAAACTAATTCTATGCACAATTCTAACAATATGCAACCAATAACAGCCTTACTTTCTTACAATATACATGTAGTTCAGCATTTCTTTTTCAAGGTATATTCATACCTGCTTTCTTCTCAGCCTTCTCATTTACAAATATTAAGCTGTCTGCTTTTCATAAAAATACAAATACCTTTTAAAATTAAAAAAATCATTTATCTGCTAGAGGTAAAACAAAATCTTAAGTTTACTATTAAACAGGTAACTATTTTTAATATAAAAAGAAATTAATGATGCTATCATGAAGCAATTAATGCAGAAATATTTAAATTTTGAATATGATGAATCTATAAAAACTTGTATTAAATTCATAATTATCATTCCACCTTAAATGTTATCCCGACATTCCCACTTTATAGTGTTACCAAATTTTCTGTCACATTTTTATTCTTATAAATCAATAGAAACAATGTGTCCTTTCATATTCATCAAAAATACAAATCATTAAGTATATACTGTCCCTTCTTCATATAAATCATTTTATATACAATCCATGAACATGAATCAGTCTATGAATATACATGTAATATATATCTCAACTATTGGAAAGTGGAATTTCATTACAGAGTCATTCATTGCATCTTCCAATATCCATCGATCATCCAATTTCTTTTAAATTCAAGAAAAAAATTCAAGGGGGGGGGGGGGGGGGAAAGGAATCATTATTTCATATTAAAAGTTAAAGGGATAGTAAAGTCCTACAGTAGTCGTGCTTCAAAAATTAGTTTTTACTCTTTGGGAGGTAGAAAGAAAAAAAGCTAAGTGTAGTGATTGGAAAAAATGACAAAATCTTCAAAACATAGAGTATCACTGCATGATCCTATTCCCGATAACAAGTACATTCACTCCTAGTTGATTTGAGACCGAGTTTATTAAAATAGAGCTTGAATAACAAATGTTTTCTAACACGCATGCGATATGTCGATAGCTAGAGGCTGACGATCTATAATGATTTACTTAATACTAACAAAATTGACTTGAATTGATAGTTAAACCGTTTTAGTTTGAAGATTGATTGATTTTCGACTAACAACTAGTACACCCGAGGTGGTATGCACCAGCTTTATGATGGATGACTAGGTGCACACACACACACATCAAGAGTGAGAAATCTGTCGGAAAAATCAGTCGTGGATGTGCACGTTTGAACGAAAGAAGCACAGTCGAATGAGATGTATACTGTATGTTCAACATGTGAGGTAAGTTTCCTACCATGTACGATGGAGAACCTCCTGAATATTTGATATTAAGGCATCGATAATCAAAAGGAATCAAATCAAATTATGAGTGGGGGTTTCCTTATCTCTTTCTAAATCCTCTTAATGGTGGTAACAATTACTCTCTACTTTCTAAATGAAAATGGTAGAAAATGTATTTTGTACATTTCAAACAAAAATCTTCAAACTACATTTCGATGAAATACATGTAGCATTGTTTAAAAAAAAGAGTGGATACAAATTTAGAGGCAGTCTTTTATTCCGTCAATTATTTTCCTGGATTATATGTAAAGTTGATCCCAAATTCCTGTTGGTACACAAGAAAGATGACAAGGAATTATTGATTAGTTTTATATTCAAAGTGCGTTAAAGGATTGGTTACCTTTGTAATATAAAATTGTGACCTAAATAGTAGTAAAAAATACTCTACCAACTTCCCATAGATTTATTTTCTTACTAAAGTGGGGGCATATTCAGTGATTATCTTTGGGTCTAGTTATTAATTTATTGTCCCTGTTTCAAACTTGTTCATGTTCATTAAAGTTTTCTATTGTCTGTTAGAGGGGGGAGGGGGTAAATTTTAAAAACTTAACCCAAAATTGAATAGTGCATACCACCCATATCCCAACGCCATAAATCCACCATCTATGACATCACCATGCCAACATCATGGCATCATCGCTGTTGTCATGACATCATCATTTGTGTTGCGTATCCATGGTAACGAGGGGGGAGGCAATCATCAATGGCTGCAAAAAACAAAACAAATGAAACAAAACATAAGAAAAAAACTTAGAAAACGTCCATCAGTATTTCATTAAAAAATATAAGGGAGCATTTTTTGTTTTAATCCCCGAACAGCTTACACTTGGGGAAACATGACAAAGTTACTGCAAATGTTACTGAAAAGTAGCTTAACTTAAACCTCCATGTGAATAGCGAGTCTGAGCTACTTTTAAACTTTAACAAATATATGATTTGCAGTAAAATACACCTTTATTATTTCTCATTTTAATATAAATATTTGTTTTCATTTGGCAGTCAAATTGATGCGAATGCTTCTCCCCTTAAAAAAATTACTATTAATGAAAATCATCATTGTCATTTGCAGGAATAAATTGTTTGTGTAAATATTTAAAGATGCACACGTGTACATGTTTGTAGCATGAGAAAGTATGCATTTAATCATAGTCAAGTCATGTGTCCTGCACATTGCATCTGAATGTACATCGTATTAACCAACAGTGTTGTGTAAAAGGCATGATGTGTTGTATATAAAGTCCAGTATGTATCAGTGAAAAAAAAATACACAGGGTGCTCTTGGCGATTTAGCCACAGAAATTCTTCAAAAAGACATGTACGTTGCGTCATGATTATCATACATGTGGTCGATGTGCAAGATAGAATTATAAACAAAATCGCACTGCATGCATGCATTTGCATGGACTTGGTAACAATTTCAAATAAATAACTTGTAAGACAGTTAAAACGTATAATATGAAAGAAATCAATATTTGAAATGGAATAGCAGTTTCAGACTTTGCGGGCAGAATATCCCATGAAACGAGAAGATATGAGTTTGACAATGATTATGAAAAATAAATGTTTTAGATAATGCCTTTATAGTGTAGGATCAATATATTTTGATAAAATATCAAATAGCTAACATTTGGGCTATTATTAAAATATTATTTTGCTATGCACATGTTTAAAGCTTTTATTTATGTATCTTTTTAAAGTTGTAATTTTGTTTTCTTCAATACATTGTATATGCTGCTCATTAGAAATGCACAACATGTATTTTTATACTGATTACTCATTTTTGCACTGCTTTGGGTGTATATATATATAGGTACGCTGGGGACATGTAGTTTAGGGATCAAATTTCTCTTGCTTAAAAGATATTTACATATTATGCAAAAATGTAGACAATGCATTATATTCATGCAAGCTCTGTTCACGCAGTCTCCAATTAATGTACATATATTGAGATATATATCAATAGAGTTGCTAGTAGTACAAATAAACAATATATAGTAGCTTATATCAAATACTTTTAGTCAGCTTCTTCACACATATTTTTTGCTGAAATACATTGTATGCTCATTTACGAGTTTTTAGAATGATATATTTGTAATATATGTTTGTACAAACCAAGTAGACCATTTCAGAAATATATTTAGCTAGCTGTATGTAATATATATATTATATATGTTTAGATTGGTACAGTTTGTGTATCAAGCACTTGCTTTGATTGGTTGATGTGTAACGCATGTTCTGATTGGTCGCTTTGTCCCACACTAGGTATCATGCCGATGAGCCTGTCACCGATCGCCCAGAAGCCGAGTGACGTAGCGAGGCGGGGCTCAGCCGTCGGAGCAAACGTCCCCATGATCACGGAGCTAGGTAATTCAAGTGATTCATTATTTACAAACTTTGTAAGCTTTTTTCCAAAAGTGAATGCTGTTTAATAGAGAGTTTCATAGAAAAAGAAAACTTAAGACTAGAACACATGTGACCCGCTATAGCGAAACGAGGCACTTGTCCGTAATTCATGTTTTGTTATAAAAGACATATTGATTTTAAAATTGAAACAAACATATTTTCGCCAATTATTGACCAATTAGTTAGAACAAAGCATCAAATGAAAGCTTGTGATAAGGCCTTTGTAATGGTTTGAAAATCTACATTTTGATTTTTACCGACAAGTGCCGGGATTTGCTATAGCCGGTCACATATTATAACTCAAAGAAGCTGGAAAACTTACTACATGTATGTCTTAAAGCAACATTTTGCCAATTGAAATACTTTTGTGGAATCCATATAGATTTATACTCTAAACTAATTCTGGATGTTATCCTATTCTTCGCAGTGAACGATTCCAATGTACAGTTCCTCGATCAGGATGATGATGATGACCCAGACACGGAGCTCTACTTAACTCAGCCTTTCGCCTGTGGCACAGCATTCGCCGTCAGTGTTCTCGACTCGCTTATGAGCGCAGTAAGTTATACTTTTATTTGTCTTTTTTAAAATTCACTCCCCACAAAATGTTCTCATGTTTGCTCTTACCATTCTCGACTCACTCATGAGCGCAGTAAGTTATATTTCCTTTATATTTTTCTATTTATTCCCCAAAAAATTGTTCTCGCGCTTGATCTTAAAGGGATAGTTGAGTACTAGTAAAGAGAGTACAGTTTTGGTCAAACTGAATTTTAGTAACCAAAACCAGCACCATTACATTACAAACTAATAGTTATATAAACTCCACCATGCTCAAAATTACAAATGACTAAGTAAAAAACCTGTTATCCAAAAAGAGCCATTAAAACTCAAGAGGGCACTCTCTAAACACTCATCAGTTTCAACCATTTCAAATAAAATAGTGTGCATGTGATGTTTTGTTGAAATAGTGATTAGATAGAGAGATAATCAACAACTATTTAAAAACCTCTTTTGTAAATTTTTGAAAAGAGGAAGCATTTTTTTTTTAAATGTAACGGTTGGTTTAAAATTTTCTAATAATTGTGGGGCCCCACATTTATTACAAATTGATATGTTTATGTATATTTCAGCCATTTCTGAACCGATTTTGATCAAATAAAATGTATTCTGTCATTAAAATTGTATGCTCTTTCGAATTTGACACTCATTTTTCATTATCTCTCAAAAAAAAAATTTGTGTAGCGCCCTCTATACCAAAACTCAACTATCCCTTTAAGCATTCTTGACTCACTCATTTGTGCAATATTAAAGTTATACATCGTTTATATTTTCTACTTATTCCCCCCACCCCCCCCCCCCCCAAATAATCATTTTTGCTTTTAGCATTCACTTGGGAGTGCCGTATTTATAGTTATCTTCCATTTATCTCAATTTATTTTCCCTTCCCAAAATTGTCATACCGTATTTGCCGGTGTATAAACTGCACCCCCATAAAATAAAAAAAAAGTGCGGTTAATACGGTATTAACCGCACCCCCATTTTAAATTTTTATTTTTTGAAAAAAGGTGCGGTTAATACACCAGTAAATACGGTACTCAAATTTTTCTTTTGTAAAAATATATATAGTATATATTTGTTTTTGCTTATAAGCTCTTAATAACGAGGTTCCACTGTATTTTCTTTAATTTTCTCTAGAAATACTTCAACGACAATGCCCTCACGCTAATCAGGACATTCATTTATCTCAATTTATTTGCCCTGCTCAAAATGTTGTCACTCAAACTTATGCCTATGTAAAAAAAAATATTTTGCATTTAAGTATTTTTTTAAAGCTCTTAATAATGAGGTTCCGCTGTAATTTCTTTCATTTATCCCTAGACATACTTCAACGACAATGCCCTCACACTAATCAGGACGTTGATTACCGGCGGGGCCACGCCGGAGCTTGAACAAATCCTAGCGGAAGGCAGCGGCATGAAGCCGGGCAACAACAACCCAGAGCTCCTGGCCAACAGGGACAGGTGCAAGGCGGCTCAGCTGCCCCTGTTTGAGGGACCATTTGCCAAATACGGGGTAAGAAACACACCCCTTCTTGAATTGTGGTGCATGATTTAATAGATTCCCAATCTTTGATGATGAGTTAAACTTTAATTTATTGGGGAATTTATTAAAGGCAAAGATATTAACCCAGAGCTTCTGGAAAACAGGGACAGGTGCAAGGCGGCTCTGACAGCTGCCCCTGTTTGAGGGACCATTTGCCAAATTCGGGGTAAGATGCCTCCCCCTCCACACCCCCCTCCTCCAGTTATGGGGTATGATTTATAGATCTCTGGGCCCATTACTGATAATGAATAAAACTGCAATTATTGGGGAATTTAAGACCAAGATAGCAATTTAGAGCTTTTAGGCAACAGGGACAGGTGCAAAGGCGGCTCAGCTGCCCCAGTTTGATTGACCATTTGCCAAATACGGGGTAAGAAATACACCCCTTGTTTAATAATAGGTTATGATTTATAAATAGCATCCCCATCTTATTAGTGACGTGGAGTGAGATAAAATGGAGTAAGGTCCATGCTCCCTCCCGCTCCCTTTCTCCAGTTATGGGGGGGGGGGGGGGGGGGGGGGTAGGATTAGATCCCGAACCCACCTTTGATAATGAGTAAAACTGCAATTTTGGGGGAATTTAAGACCAAAATAGCAATCTAGAGCTATTGGGCAATAGGGGCAGGTGCTGCTCAGCTACCCCATTTTGTGGAGGGACCATTTTCCAAATATCGGGTAAGATCCATCCTCACTCATCCTCCATTTCTCCGGTTATTGGGTATGATAAGACCTCCGAATCTATCTTTGATAATGAGTAAAATTGTGATTATCATTATTGTTGCTGTTTATACTAGTCCTGAACTGGCTAATGAATTTCTTTTAAAAATCCATTTTAATCTTTTTTTTTCCAGGATGGAGGCATGTACGGTGCCCTGTTCGTCGACGCCATCAAGAACTACGGCATCCTCTGCTTCGGCATCTACCGCTTCCGCGACAGCTCGATGTCGACGTGCACGCCGTCGTCCAAGCGCTACACGATCACCAACCCCCCGTTCGAGTTCCAGCTGCTCTCCACCGACCTCATCTTCTGCTTGCTCCACTACAACCCCGTCCCCCCTGCCTCCAAGAACCCCTTCCTCAAGAAGAAGAAGCAGCGCAAGTCAAAGGACATGTCCTCGAAGGAGGACAAGTTGCCGCCCATCGTGCCCTCATCCTCGACCAAAGATAATGGGAATCCGTCGGGGGGTAGGCGCGAGCTCCAAACGCCGGAGCGTCTGACCGCCGCACTGAGCCAGGTTCCTCCCAGCCCGACCCTGACGGCCATCCCCGTCTCTACCCCCTCCCCTCTTGCCCCCACCACCAACGTGGTTACTCCTAGCAACGGGAATAACAATAACGACTCTCCGCTCAACGGCTCGCATCCGGTTGGCGGGGACGCCGAGACGACGCTTTCGGTGCCGCGTAACGGCCACCGGGCACCGCTCGTGTCGTCACAGAACTCATCGTGTTGAGTGATGACGCCATCAAGCAGCAGTCAGCTATAAAAACAAACACAGGTTTTGCAGTATACCATACCTTAGTATTATAAAGGCATTTTGTTTGTTCAGTAATGAATCATGTCAGGTTGTGAGTGTGTGTCAGATGAAAACCAGTAATGTAAGGTTGAGGTATTCCACCGCAATTCTGTTTAAGTTATTAATCATGTTGTGGATGTTAAATGAATGCGAGGGAGAGCGTTTCTTTTGGAAATGCAGTCATAATTAAGGGGAAAGTGAAGCAATGCTTTGTATGAGATTTGCTCATTCAGACAAATGTGCAAATAGTAATTACAAATGTGTAATAAAAAGAATTGAGATGTTTTTTTGTATGATACAAATTTTTGTTTTCACTTTGTATACTCTCCTCACATGGTTGCTAGCTTCTTATGGTGCTTAATTGATTTGTCAAATTGTATGAAGCAGAATGAACGGGAATAGAATTTTCTATCTGCTTGCTATTGAGCTTTAGGGAATGATCTCATTGTTTGCATCCATGTGATACAATGCGAATTATAATTTTGTTCTCACACCTAGTATTCATGTCCCGTAAAAGCATCATTGAACATTGCAAATAGTTCAGTCGTAAGCATTTCATTTAAATTACCAGGATGTATTTGATTTTCAACGATGCTCTAAAAAAATAGATGTTCTGTGCATGTTTGTACTAAAAACGTTTAATTTGCTAGGAAAAAAAAAGAGTACATATTGAAGTACATATTATATTCAAATGTACGTGACTTACAGTATGTTCTTATATATACTTAAATGCACTTTGCCATACACTGTATACATAACTCACACTTAAATCATGATTTACATTTTAAAAACAGATCATATGGAATTGTATCGTCGTTCTTTGTATACATGTACATACAAATTATATATTTGAATTTTTACAAAATGACATATTTTGTAGATTGAATGAAACCTGTACTCAAGGATATATGCAATACGATTACAAATAATGGTAAGAAATCTTTGTGGGAGAGTGTGCATGCGTGCATGTTTAACTTTGGAGCTGCTTGTAGATTTTAACAACAAATGTATCCTTTATAGTATGCATTCAATTACATTTTGGCACAAACTCTATAAAATACTTCATCAACTGCGGTGTTGCAGCATTTATGCAGCATTTAATCCTTTCTTGTTGTCCGATCTGATTTTATTTTTCAAAAACACTTCTACGAATAAGGCTACGCAGATGTCGAGTGATTTGCAATGCATGTGGAACACAATTATTTTAATCACGCTTATTTAAAAAACATTTTTTCCCACCTCCCCCTCCATTAAAAATGAAAATTGATATTATTACTGCATACCAAATATCTGGGAAGATTTGTCTTGGCTCTCTTAGCACTGTGAAAACCATGAACAAATATAACTTTGTGCCCCTTTGACAAAGACTCATATTCTCAAAAGTTGGTTTAATTCAACTCTGGGTTTTAAAAAAATGTGTAATTTGATGTCATTGCTTTTATTAGCGCATAGTCTAAATTTAACTCACGGACAAGATCGGATGTTTTCAGGTAATTTTTTTCTTTTAGTACACTGACAAAATTGGAACAACCAACAGTAAGTTGTTTTGAATTCATCGATTCAAATAAACAGGGGTTGAATTAAACCAACTGATGAAGATTTGGGCCTGAAAGGTTAAATGTTGTACCAGACATGATTTCTTGATCCCTACCTTAAAAGTTTTTGCGAGTCTGGTGGCGTGGCATATAAATATTTTCTCTATGGTAGTGACAAAATCTTGGAGAAAATTGAGTTGACAAAATGTGGACACTTCTATCGATCATTACATTTCAATGCAATATACAAGAACCAGGGAAGAATGATGCAATCACACGAGTATGCACTATCACCGATGTAGGCCTTAGAACATCAATTTGATCACCAATGGGTCATTTTAATTATCTTTAAAAAAAGTTTTTATGTCACTCATGGACCTGTCCTATCATAACATTTGAGTGATTAATTATCGGCATCTCCAGGAATATTGATTGTCGCACCTAGAAAACGTGTATTTCACGGTCATTTTACATTAATAAACTATTGTGAATGGGATTAGCAAGTAGTGCCTTTAGCAAAAAAAACACAACACAAAGTGACTCTTTTTGCCACTTGGATTGAAATGCATCTTTACACTGCAGTATTATAATTCTCTTATCTCAGATTTCAACTCGTGATCTGAGATGAATTAGCATCAGTATATGGAATTGACATTTTCAACTCTTGTGCTTAGCTCTATGAACTTAAAGTATGTGCATTGCATTAACACTTCTTGACAAAGTTATTATCAAGAAAATAATTGTCAAGGCAATTATGGACGTTTTTAATTTTTGTGTAGCTCTATAAAAAAAAAGTATGTGCATTGCATTCACGCTTCTTCTTGACAAAAGTTATGTCATTCGCAAATCCATTTTCATAATCAACAAACATTTTAAAATCTTAAATCAATCAGTTAAATTACTACTAGATTATGGTCTACATGTTGCATATTTTTGTCCCTTCGTATTATTTGTATTGGATAAATTGAATTAGACTCTTATTTGAGGTCAATGATCTATATTAAATCAGATCAAATTTGTTGAGACCAGACCAATTTATGAAATGAAATATTAGAAAATTGTATTATCATCCTCCTGATGTTTTGACTGACTTCACACTTGTTGTATATGTTTTATTAAAATTAAAGTAGGGTATATTCTTTACGTTTAAATGCCTTTTATTCGTTGAGTACTTTTGTTCAATAACTACCAGGAGGATGTTTTGGAGAAAACAAAGAAAACATCAAATATTTGTACGTTGAAATGCCTTTTATTCGTTGAGTACTTTTGTTCGATAACTACCGGGAGGGTGTTCTGGAGAAAACAAAGACAACATCAAATATTTTCAAAAAAGTAATAACCTTGATAAATGTTTTTATCAACATCTTGACAATAAAGGAGAATTAATTGGTAAGCATGAAACCAAAGATGTAACATTTCATATTATTTTTCTTGCATTATGGCAGTGCCATTTTAAAATGTTATGCTTCATTTTTTTTTTAGAATAGTTGCAGCTTTTTATACTATTGTTTCTCCAATTTTAGATTCTTGTATCTATAAAATAAATTTCATTAATTTGCATTAAGGTTTGTGTTTTTAAAGCTTACATTACAATTTTAGTTAAGATCTAGTTCACATTTTACTGTACTATATTATTCAATATTAACACATTGGGTATGAGCATACTAGTAATTCTTGCAGAAGTATTGGTGTATATGTATATATATATAGATGGACAAATGAATGAATGTACAATTTTTGGACTGCATTATATTGTAAGAATGTATAAGAATGTGAAATTTATATCATGCCACCATTTCCTTGAAGTATTATAGTCTTCGTTAAGGTTATATCAAGTTGGAAGAGTGTGTTTGCGCGTACGTATGTATGTATATGTGTGGTATGTGCTTGCGTTCGATTGTAAAAAATAACTTTACAATTCATACTTGAGAAAATGGAAGATACATTTTTAAGTAGAGAAAAAAAAGGAAGTAAATATATCTTTATACGTGTATTAAGGATGTAATCAGGAAAAAAAGCACATGCAATATAGAGTACATAAGAATGACTCATTATTATGATCTTATTATTATATTGTTAATATGATACTGTGATAATGATGCTTATGATGCTGTAATAATGATATTGAATAATTTTATGATATCTTTGTCAAAGCGATTTTTATTTCATTATATTTTATTTCCCCCAGATTTTTAACAGGAAAATGAAGTATCATAAAGGCCACATGTTGAATTTTGTGTACTTACAGTAGTTTCCTCTGTAAATGCAAGAAGCTTTTGTGCATGATCTTATAGTCAATGTTCTTTATGAAAAGTGATCTTTTAACTTCACAAGATTTTTTCCAAAAGTGATATTCAAGACTTCAATCATATACCAATATCATCTTTTAAAAAATGCTGTTTTACCTAGATTTAAAAAAAGTGGAAAATGGTGTCAGATTTTATCTCTGATTATTCACGCAAAGTATGCGAATTTGATTACTATGAAGGATCCATGTATCCGAATTTGGATACTTTTGACTTAAATTGAAAAAGCATTCCGGATCGCTTTTAATTCAATCATAAATATCATAAATATCTCCATAATTAGGGAGACATTTACAGATATCCAAGCCCACTTCACTCTTCCGGTATCATCAGCCAAACAACAAGGTACAAGAGTAGAGTGAAACCTCCAATTGATTTTGATTGAATTTGCAAAAGTTAACAGATCGCTTTAATGTTGATACATATGTTAGCTTTAATTACAGTGGTTCCTAGTTATAACAATGACATTGGGACCATGAAAACTACCTTGTTTTACCAGGGTGAAAAAGAAAGGAATGTAAAAGAACTGAGATTACCTTGTTACAAGAGGGTTTTGTTATATCAGAACTCATTATAATGAGGTTCCACTGTATTACCTTGTTACAAGAGGGTTTTTGTTATATCAGAACTCGTTATAATGAGGTTCCACTGTATTACCTTGTTATATTGAAAAGAGGGTTTTGTTATATCAGAACTCATTATAATGAGGTTCTACTGTATTACCTTGTTATAAGAGGGGTTTGTTGTATCAGAACTCGTTATAACGAGGTTCCACTGTATTACCTTGTTATAAGAGGGTTTTTGTTATATCAGAACTCGTTATAACGAGGTTCCACTGTATTACCTTGTTATAAGAGGGTTTTTGTTATATCAGAACTCGTTATAACGAGGTTCCACTGTATTACCTTGTTATAAGAGGGTTTTGTTATATCAGAACTCGTTATAACGAGGTTCCACTGTATTACCTTGTTATAAGAGGGTTTTTGTTATATCAGAACTCGTTATAACGAGGTTCCGCTGTGTTTATTCTTTCTATTTTTATTGTAGTCTGTTTTGTCTTTCGTGTGTGAAATTTCTTATCTAAATTCAGATGTAGAAACCATCACCATATCACTCTTATAATCTTAAATGATTTTATTTGCAATGTTGATGATATATTTTGAATGTGTGATATCCTTTTATAATTATAAATTCAATTGTGACAGTATGAGAGTGTATCAAATTGTAAAAAAAAAATATACAGAGTATACAAGATGCTATTAAAATTAAAATTATTTTGATCTTTAATGTACAAAAATATGAATGTGTAAAATGTATAATTTGTACAGAGCCAGATTTATTTTTTATTTCTTATTTCTTTGCTTGTAATTGGACTTGCAAGTTAAGCATTAAATGATATTTGTGTGATATTATCAACATTTAATCTCTACTCCTAGATTTGTTTTCTTCTTTAATTTTCAGATGCTATCTTGATGTGAGTGTACATGTAAATGATAATGTGATAACAGGAATGAATAATTATGTATTGCTCTGTCAATCAACGATAATATATGATCTAAACAATGTATTAATATAATGTTTTTAATAATTAATCACATTATACACCTATAATTCCTGTAATACCCCACCATGGCATTATTTGTATTATTCCAGCTTAGCTATAGAGAACTGAATTGACGGCATAAAACTATTTGTAATTCATTATTGTCTTACTATTAAACAAGAACAACGCAATTCATTGTTTTATTGTTATAATGTAAACACACACACACACACACAAAAAGCATCAAATGTTAAAAATGTGTAATATCCAAATCCTTGCAGCACAGTAATGGACCTGTACATTGTACTGTATATTAATATTGAATATCAAAGTGACAAAGAAAACGTATCAAAATACTACTATTGCAAGCCAATTTTTTAAAATACCAGACAATTAAGTGAGTATGATACTAGTTTAGCTAAAAACAAGCCGGTATCACACAGGGTCCAATCATCTAGATGATTGAATTGTCTAGATAATTTGTATACAAATCCTATACATATTATCTAGATAATTTGCCCGTGTGACACCGGCTACAGAGGCATATATATCAGGGAGGGGAATAAGTTAATCATATATATATATAAAGGATACGTACAATACATTTTACATACATGTAAGTGTAGTTTATTACTAATTTGCATTCTAAGATAATTATATAAATTCTGCAATTAACTGCATGTAGTGTGCGTATAAGTATAACATTCGGAATAATGGTAATATTGTAACCTGTAATCTGATATACTCTACTGATTATTAGTTTGTATCGTATATGTTGTAATGTAATTACTCACTGTGGAAGTATTCATTTGTTTTATGGCCCAAATTCTCAACTCAACGTAGGGTTAAATGTAGACAGAAAAATCCATCTCGTTCTGGAGGGGTCCTTTAATATTATGACGTCAGATCAGGTGATAAAAAATAAATCGTCAAAGAACCCTCGAAACATTGTCTGATCTTTTCGGACTAGGTTAAATGCAACTGTGGGTTTAATAACATAGAGCGGGGGATCAATTTAAACTTGGGTTAAATCACATTATTATCTATAGACATATGATTTCTTTTAAATCCATGAACTAAAT
Organism: Echinarachnius parma; assembly: GCA_037951105.1. Taxonomy (NCBI): domain Eukaryota; kingdom Metazoa; phylum Echinodermata; class Echinoidea; order Clypeasteroida; family Echinarachniidae; genus Echinarachnius; species Echinarachnius parma. The sequence goes on along the minus strand of JBAMJV010008835.1, from coordinate 83,742 downwards.
TTAGAATAACCGAGTGTGTGTTTAACTTTATTCATAGACTAAAATTAGCGAGGGTTTAATTTAGCCCTGTGCTCATTATTTGGGATAACTCGTATGATTACATCTAGCAATGTGCAATAGCGATGGATGTATGTAGATGACCATTTATTTCTTAAACTTTGGTAGATTCTGTGCATGTTACGTACGTGTGTTTATCCAACAAAAATCAGTTGATCTATATTACATTTAGAATGACATCCAAAACCAGGGTAATATACCACTTTCTTGCATAGTTATTAATTCTCATTTAACCAACAAGATGGAAATTATTATATTTTAAAGGCAAAAATTATTGCTCTTTAACTCGCCAAATCTACTACCCCTTGCTATAGTTTTACGCCAAGATGAACAAGTTTTAAGAATTAATTCATTAAATGCCCATTTCGTTTTCCATAAAGTTATCAATATGCTGTGGCAAAAACAGTGGTTAGAAAAATACATTTTTTTTTTGGCCAAGTGAAAGATTCAGTTTCAGTAGTTCAAAAATTACAAGGTAAATATTATAGTATTATTAACAAATAATGGTACAATATTGCTGGATAAATGTAATGCTCTCTCTGTTCAAAGAATACTCAAAGATTTAGTGTACCAAATCATAAAATAAAGGCTTTCATTCTTGATGGCTAAAACTAGATATAGTGAATCTCTCTATGAAATGTATGAAGGGTATTCAGTTGCAAGTTAATATCCATGTGATGTAATGTATGCACCGTTTGCTATATTGAACTAACAGGCATAAATGGGCATAAATTTGATATACAGTAAATGAAAAAAATATGAGCATTATTCAGTATTATGTAGTAAATTTTCAACCACAAAAGGACAGAAAATGCGTGTCTAATTATATACACTGACTCCTACCATAACTACAGTCAAACCTGTCTATAAAGACCATGCACCCAAGGAAGACAAACAATGTGGTCTCTATAGACAGGTTCATTTACATTGAAACTACATTTCAAAGACAGTGGTCTTTGTAGGCAGGTGGTCTCTATACACAGGTGGTCGCTAGGGCAGGTTTGACTGTATATTCATTATATTGAATCATGATTGAATGATTTGTAATGTGTTTAATATTTGATATCCATTTACTGTGTGAGCTTGTATGTATGTTATACTTTGTTCCTTTATACACACTCAGCTCTATTGCTGTTCTTTAACCGTTTCATCTCAGTGATTATTTTGTTAGTAGTTGTTTCAATTTAAAAATGGCATTCTCATCTGCAAATAAACATTTAAATGTTATGATCGTTTGGTGATTGTAAATGATCTCTCTATAGGAAATATTAATTAGATTATACTGCTTCGTAGTTGTTTTCATCAATCACTGATTGAAGAATTTTAGTTTGAATTATGTTTAATATGTTTTAATTTGTCATTTACTGTTCTGCCACGGTACTGGTACTGATAGAGGTAATTATATTTGGCGATATGTTCAAGCTATGTTATGTTATCACTCGATCGTAGTCTTTTGCCATTTTACATGTGTTTTTACTACAAAGCTCCACGAGTGCTATGTAGCTTAGTGGTCAGGGTACTGGTCTAGCAATCCTGAGGTCCTGGGTCCTAGTCCTGCATGGGTCCTGGTCCTCATAAAGACAAATTTTCTTTACTCACTTTCATTCACATGTATTATGTTACACTTATCTATATACAGAACGGTTTTCAACCATCAACCATCAAGAGAAATTTGCACGATAATATTCTCCTTTTGAATCTAAAAATACTACTAGTATGTGATACAATTGTTTCTTTTGCCGTGATTTACTTGGTGGTTTGTTATACATAAGAAACAATTAGCTCTTGGATAAGTTTAGATGTATCAGTCTTTGCTGTTTTTAATGTTTGAAACTCTTTAATTTCCTTTTCCGTCACTGCTACATTACAGAAGCATAATTATCTATTAGCATTTTTGGATTGATTCGTTCGGTACTCGCACCAACCTTCATCAAGATACTTATTAAAATTATTGAAGTATTTCTTTTTTTTCTAATTTCGCTTTTCTGTTTAATTTCCAAACAATTATCATGTACATGTATGTGACAATGTTTAGACATTATAAATGAGAATACTCTTGGAAGGAGCTTCATCAAGGAAAGAAACAGTCAATGCAAAACATAACAGCTTTGACCAAATGAATTCTTCCTGAATTGTTTGTTATATGTTTAGTGAATGTAGGTGAGGTTTGGGGGTACTGGTTATTACATAGTAATTACAAATTCCATTTATCACAAAGTAATACTGTTGTATGAATGTGTTACCATACAAAAATGATTTTTAATATATTTGAATCTGAAATTGATATGTATATGTAAATAAGTTACGACAGTGTTTTAATCTTACCAATACTTGCTAGAATATTATGCTAATGCTATGTTGAGCAATAAATGCACACAATATACATCTTGGTGTCTTTCTTCTTTATTCAACTATTTTGTCATTGTTGCAAATTAGTATACAGCCCGGTGCAGACAGAGCTGACTCGACCCGATCCGACTGGTTTTCATCCTGATTAACTCAGTATGCGTTGCCTCGGGACTCTGGTTTTGTCAATCAACTGCCAGTCAGAAGTCATTCGATGCCGATTCAACATGTTGAATCGGCTCCGACTGAGCTAAACTGACTCTAGCTTGACTGAAAACCAGTCGGATCGGATCGGGTCGAGTCGGCTCTGTCTGCGCCGGGCTTAAGCTGCAAAGTTAATTATAAGAGTTTTCAGTCCTGATGACGGAAAATCAACCTGTTTGAAATGTCAAGCCCCTCCTACCACCCATGCCTCTCCTAACTATGACTCATATCTGCGCTGTAGTTCTTTTTTAGAACTACACAAGCTCAAGAAAGAATACAAACTGTCTTCTCAGGACTCTCCAATCCCTCCCTACTCACGACTGTATAAGACTGTTCAGAACAGTCATTTCATGATCCAAATCATGGGCTTTGATCCTTATGTAATACCTATTCATCAGGGGAGGATGAATGAATAGATCATCCCCCCCTTGATGAATAGGTATCAATTACAGATCGACGCCCAGTTTCTAGTGCAGTGCATGTTCTTGCATGTGTGCATCATTATTCTTATACAAATTGACGGTAACCAACATTTAAAAAAACACACACAAAATGCAAATCTTCATATTTATGCACACATGTATAATGTAAATACACATGGGCGTAGAGACTTCCGTAATACCTATTCATCAGGGGGGATGAATGAATAGATCACCCCCCCCCCCCTGTTGAATGGGTATCAATGACAGATCTACGCCCATGTACATACATGTGTTATGTTTTGTCTCCTTTAAAATCATTGAAAACTAAGAGTCAAAATCCTTAAATTGAATTTACAGTACCGTTTACATACAAATAGCAGCCATTAACACAAGATGGCGCTATTGAGACACCTGAAACTTCCAAGCCTTTTCCTTCAAAAGTTTTAATGTGATTTTTCCCCCTCAAATTAACATTCAAAAGAGAGCATATTATCAGAATCAATATAAAAGCTGCTTCGGTATAATATTTTCACCAATGTGTACAACTTATAAACATTTTATATTTATAATAAAGTGATATCTCAAATAAAAGTCAACACCTTCAACTTTTATTCAAATGAGACTTCATTTGTGGATATTTCCGCTGTTTTGGGATGGGTTTCGATCAAACAAAGGTTGTTTTGTTTCTAAATGTATGCCCTCTTGCCATTCCTACACTCTACCTCACAAATTAATTATTTTGGAAGCAACCTCTCCCATCAAGGACGAGAGCTGTTTTGAGGCAAAATTGATCATTGTTTTCCTATACAAATTGGCAACTCCTAAGTTTTTTCGACCTTTTAATGACATAAAAAAGGTGGAAAATATTTAGTAATTACAATTTAAGACAAATATGAAGAAACTTTGCCAATTTGAACGGAAATCTCAATGTGTTGCCAATTTAAGGATTTTCCTAAATGTTAACGATCTACGCAATAATAAAAATCATTACAAAATAACTAAAGTAGGTAGAGTAACAAAATTGGGCTCTAAAAATAGAGAACTTTGTGCTCTTTCTCCTTGTATACTTCATGTAACTTTGTATCTTCTTGCTGAAGTGTAGGACTACTAACCCACAAATATGTGGGACTTTGTCCTTGATGGGTTAAGATATACAGTACTTGAAAAGTATTCTTCCCGAAATTTCCTTTGCGAGAGTTTTGGTTGGTTTTTAATCCATTTGAAAGCACATTTAATGAAACCTCAAAAGCGAGAATCATTCCATTTCAGATGATCTCATACATGTAGTTGTGTAATTTGATTTCAAAATATGTTTTTAATTTGTCGCAAAGGATAGACAACTTTTTGAGCCCTTCTGCAAAAATAAAACAAAACTATTTATAAATCCTACACAATTTGTTTTAATAAACCAAATGGCCTTTAAAATTTTGTTTGATGATTTCTCTATTGAATTATTATTTTAAGTAAACATCACATATACATTTTTAAATGGTTGAAACTCCCCCCCCCCCCCCCCCCCCCAACTCAAAATGGAAGTTGGCCAAATTTTCAATGAAGAGAACGTCTGATTTCTATGTTAATTCGACTGGCTGCCATGGTAATATTAGCGTAAATTCATTCATAATAATGCGCGGGCGCGAACTTCACAATTATCACGCACGAATTTATGGTATGCCTCTGTTATGACGTCACAATGAAAAACAATTTTTTGCTCCTAGTAGGGAAATCCCTGTTTCTTGACTGTGCGCAATTAACTAAATGAAATCGCGTAACTGTTAGTACTGCGCAAACGGGTTGGTTTGTTTCAGGGTGGTCATACTGCTCGCTAATCTTGGAAAAAACTTTATGGACTGGCTAACATGGAATTCTGGGATACGTTTAGTCTAGGATCGAGACCCTCGATCGCATGCTGAACATAGCGCGACCAACGAGAGAGGTCTGTGTAACATCAGTGATCGCTGCTCACGAGCCCTCGGCTGGCAGCCATCACTGCTGTTGTGCAGATCTCTCTCGTTGGCGGCTATCTATTATGGGTGGTGGGATTATTTTTAGCATGCGATCGAGGGTCTTAGATCATAGACTACAAAATACCCAGCATTCCATGTTAGCCAGTCCATGAAGTTTCCCTAACCGGCCATGTTTGCTGCGTGTTAAGGCTATGGGAAAATTAGCGCGCAGTGCATAGATTCTCTTCTAGTTATTTATATACTACTTCTATGGTTTGTTTATTCATAATTCTATGGTACTGCGCGTAACTAAAATAATAGAGATGAATTAAAATACTTGGCGTCCTTGGTATTAATGAAGCGCAATTTTGCTGAGAAGTGCGTGTTTAAATGCCATGGCAACTGCAACACAAATGAGTGCGCAATGCGTAATTACTTTAGCTTTTTGCGTAATGTGTTATTTTATTCAATGAATCCACGTATGGTAATTTATTCAAATGAACAAACTCTGACGTACTACCTCATTTGCATGAAATTCCGAACATATTTTCAAAAACTCGCTGCTGAAGGCGTGGCCTATCTCTGTGGTTAAAACGCTATACGCTTAATATTCAGTTGGGCTTCTAGTATTTATATTGTATTTCTGTGTTCAGGTGCCTGGAGAGCGCCCTCTTGTGTTAACGTCTGTTTTTTTTAATGAAAACAGCCCTGTTACTTAGACTTTTTTTCTCAGAAGGAGATATTAGAAAGTACCATTCAAGCATCATTGAACTATAACTTAAACTATAATTAATGATAAAGTTTTAGTTACTAGAATTAAGTTTGACCAATACTGTACTATCCCTTTAACCAGAACTTCACTATCCATTCTAAGTTGTTGAACGTACTAGCATCCGTATCGTACCGTAGTTGTCCGTGATGCTAACTTGGTATTAACTCGAGGGAGCCGTGATCTTCGATTTAATTTTTGAACATGTTCAAAAGAGCGGTACGTTAAAGGCATCCGTAGTAATAACGTACTAAACCGAAGTTTAACGTAGTGTAACGTAGTATAACGACGTCTAGCGTACTCTAACATACTTTACTGTGCACAAAACCAGCATCGACAGTCTTGATCCAGACATGTTTAAGCAAAAAAATAAGACAAATTTCACGAGCGCACAATGGCCGTACCAGACGGCGGGCTGGCTGCATACTCCCCTGTGGAGTTGATAAATATACCGTATTGACGTTGTTTAGCGTAGTCTAGCATAGTTGCCTCCGTAGTCTACCGTACTCAAGCGTAGTCCGACGTACCAGTCCGTACCTGTCCGTGAGCGAGCTGCACCCACATTACCGAAGTCTAGTGTAGTTTAGCGTAGTTTATGGTACTTGAACGTACTTATCTGTACTCTTCTGTGGCTCATCACGTACCTTTATGTATTTTATCGTAGTTTAACCTAGTTTAACGTACCTACACCACGTCTGACCCACATTTAATTAGCCTACGGATCACTACGTCCACTACCGTAAGTATGACCGGCCCATAAGATAGACAAGCCAATACAAACACAAGTAATATATAATGACTGAAATCACGTTTAATTAACATTTTATTGCCAACTTTAATAACAAATAAATTAAATTTCACATTTCACATTATGCTCCCCAGGGAGTTGAGATGGTGCACTTTGCATGGGTTTGACCTATACCTGATGACCAATGGCAATAATAATGCTACATCAATTCGAAACCCTCTATTAAGCATTATACAAAATGCAATCAATAATAATTATTATTATTATTATTTAAATATAATTAATGTTCAGTTAATCATATTCTTTTTTGTTGTACCCTGATACAAGTTTACTGATCAATATAAGGTTATTTTCTTGGTCCCAAGTTCCTTGTTCTGTACTTGATTATTTGTATTAGTGCTGCACAGTATTTTGATTATTTCCCCCCCAAAAAACAACAACAAACAAACAAACAAACAAACAAACAAAAACTGGTTACAATTTCTTCCATGTTTTTAGTGACAGACAGACAGACAGATACAGACACATAGGACCAAGCCAATTGCTTTAATTAGGAGTTCTAGATTTGGTCCAGCATGCATTTTAACCAAAAAATGGTTAGCTAAAACTGAAAATCAGAAATTATGGTTTTGAACTCGGACGGGTGGTCAAAAACAGTTAAAGGGAACCAACAGCCATAATTATCATTTGATATGATACAGGGAAACCCCGTTATAACGAGCTCGCTTATAACGAGGAGAATCCTTTGGTCCCGATTGTTCCAATGGCATAATGCTCCGCTTATAAGGAGCTCGGTTATAGCGAGATACCGGTTATAACGAGGTAAAATCGATAGTCCCGACTACCTCGTTATAACGGGGTTTCCCTGTATATATATAAAAGTTATTATTTTTATTTATCCATAAGTGTCTCAAACAAATTCTGCAGAAAAACATTTATGGATAGATCTGCAGAAACAGACTAGGTCATGGGAACTTAACACCCCTTAAAGGGAACCACTAGGTAAAGAACAACACATAATTATATGTTTTGATACCGTTTTGTGATATCAAATAGATACCCAACATTTTGCAAAGGGTTGTGTAATTCATAAACAAAGCAATTAATTACCATCACTTACGGAACACCACTACTATTTCCTGGTTCCGTACGGGCCAAACATTTGCGAGTGCGCCAATTCTATTCACGCGTTTGTTTGGAGACAATAGAATCCCGGACGATTCGTTCGCTCTGGACAAACGTAGTCTTCGTACATGCAGACCCATGAACGCATGCTTTAGAATGGTATTGCGTTTTCCTAATTTTTTTTCTTTCTGGAAACATATTTTTCTGAACTTGTTGATGGAATGGACTACTAAATATGTTACCTTTTATTTATAAGAATTTTTTTTTTGGGTGGTGGTACCCTTTAAGTTCCAAGACGAAAGAACTGGTCTTTTTCTGCAAACCCATGAACACATTTAATTTAGTACATGTATTATGATAAGTATTCAAATTATAATAACATTTCCTGGAAACTTATTGTTCTTAAAGGGTACCACCACCCAAAAATAATATTCTTATTAAAGAAAGGTAACATCTTTAGTATTCCATTCCATCAACAAGTTCACAAAAATATATTTCCAGAAAGAAAAACAAATAATTGGAAACGCATCACCATTCTAAAGCATGCGTTCATGCGGTCTGAATTACGCAGACTGCTATGTGTGCGGTGAATTGCAATGCGTGCAGAGCGAACGAATCGCCCGGGAATCTATTGTTTACAAACGTGCGCGTGAATAGCTGCATTGGCGCACTCGCAAATGGTTGGCCCGTATGGAACCAGTAAATAGCAGTGGTTCCGTAAGTGGTGGAAATTAATTGCTTTGTTTATGAATTATACAACCCTTTGCAAAATGTTGGGTATCTATTTGATATCACAAAACGGTACCAAAACATATACTAATGTGTTGTTCTTTGCCTGGTGGTCCCCTTTAATTTGTAGACCTTGGAATGGACTACTCAATCTTATTTATTTCATATTATTTCACATTATTTAACATCATTAATAAGAAAATATTTTGGCATGTTGGTTCCATTTAACCTTTTCACTACAGCACTGATTTTTACATTTGGATCTCCCCCTCATAGATTGTACTACAATTCCAGTACCAACTCTGCATTTCTCCTCTGCCATTTCACTTGATATAAATTTTACATTTTGAACTTGATTTCGTTTTTTCTATTTATATGCGCTTGTATGACTATAGACAAGCCTCCACACTATCTTTATTTTCTAATCGCCCGTTCGGCGTTCGAGCAAGTAAAATCACACATTTTCAAATTGTATTTGCTCAAACAGAAAAATGTACCTTCCTGAGAAAGCTAATCTCAAACAAAAGAAAATGTAATCACACTTTGTAGCTCGATTTACATTTTCTAGATGAGAATTACACTTTAAGAGAAATTATATTTTTTATCTCATAGTTGAATAGAAATGTTTATAGTTGCCCAATTGATGGGGCAACCAAACTAGACCATTTATGACATTTTTCCAATACCCTACATACATTTTTACTTGCCTCGGGCAATCAGGCAAACAAGTGCTAGTGTCCAGCCATTAGCAACTATAGATGCAAAATATAAGATCATGATTGCATTGAGTCTGTTATAATATTAGTATGTCCACTTATGTCCACTAGCCAGGCCTGCCACTAGCTAGATTGTACATTAAATTCAGTATAGTCACTATACTATCTCCCTCCTAAAACTCGGCCCCCTGTGGTCCTCCCGCCCCTACCACCTCTACCACCTCTACCACGACCACCGACTCTACCACCACCACTGCCGCCGCCACCAGTGGTGCTATTTCCGTCCCCGCTTGACAGCTTGACAACGGCAAAGAGTATGGCGCCGAGAAATAGTCCCTTCATTCCGAGGAGGAGAACGGCGAGGATGAAGCCGATGGTGACGATGGGTTCGATCACCATCGAGCCGAGGTTCCAACGAGGAATGCCGGCGTCGAGTAACTTCTGGTTGAGGACTTGAAAGATGGAAACTCCCTGGCCCTGTCCATCTGCCGCCCCTCCACCACCTTGTCCTTGGCCCTGATAGGCGTTATCGTCATCGTGCCGAATTTGTCCCTGCATGTAACAAATTGGGAGGGGGGGGGGGTGAGAGAGATAATCAGAATTGATCTAAAAAAATTTTTTAATTTATATTACCGGTACATTTCATATCTATGAAATTGCGATTAAATAAAAGACAATGCCAGTGACTTCTACTTTTATTTTTATTTTGTGTACTTTATGAATAATTTGAATTTGAGCGAACTAAACATAACCATTGGTGTCCGGCTTTGCACATGACCTGGTTGGGTTGTTATATGATTAATAGCGAACAAACATTGTTTGTTTTGTTTTGAAAATTAAGTTCTTACAGTTCTTACATTTTACAATTGGTTTTCCTCTACCGCGAAAAAACTTTCAAACTACTTACTATAACTACACATAATTCCCACGGAATTTGTTCCTTCATGGCATGGCTTCACAAATCAAATGATAAAGGTTACATGAATAATTTGTTGTTGTTTTTGCTTTAATTTTGTTTATAATCACCATTGGTCTGGCCTGGCCAGATTGTTGCCGTCTCGTTGTCTGTGCCCTTGGATCGTCATCCGCGACGATCTCTCCAGAAGCTAAGACACGAACCATCTCTCTTAAGTCTTGTCCGTATCACTGTCAGTATCAGGCTTTCAGACTCCACTAGCTCAGCCTCATCAGTGTCTGTCAACTCACCGTTTTTGTTTTTTGAGTAAACTTTAAATAATTATAATTCTGCTAACACCAATTTTATAGAGTGGGACTACGATGAGTTTTTGGAACCGTTGGTAAATTATACAATAAATTCAATATCGCACTTATATTCTTTGGTTATCGCCAAGATTCTGGTGAAAATACAACTTTTACTTGGTAGGCAGAGCATAGACTCGCTTAATCTCGACTAATTACGCCGTTTTACTTATTTTTGTAAACAATAACAAATTCTCACCACCGCTGACATAGTAAACGTAGCTGTGTTTGGACTGGTTGGCTGGTAATCTGCCACATTTGGCTTTTTTGGGCTATTACGTCGCAAGTGCGTACGTACACGTAACCTGCCAGGAAGAAAATGGCTACCAAGTTGGAACTTCACCGGGTACGAGTTTTGTGCTCATGTGGTACCCGTTCTTCTATCGTTCAGTTGTACTTTTGCAAACACTGTCTTAAATTAAGATGTGGAAGATGCGTGTCACACGAGGTAAGAAATTGAGTCGGTTATTTGTTAAACAACAGTGTTCAGCAAAATAATATATTACACCCGGTATAACACTTCTAACAGCTGTCTATTTTTCAGGATGCGCCTCTAGGCTTTTTATTTTGCGCTGGTGTATATTTTCATGTTTCGTAATCGTACATTGGTATCAGCGAATAAAATTGGATCGCGTCGATAGGGAGCATCGTGAAAAATACGCCGTTTTCAGGTCTTGCATCGCACGTCGAGTGTATCGTTCTTATTAAAAATTGGCATAAACAAGCCAAAACTCGGGAATATTACACTGCGTTATACGTATCCGTCCAGATTGTATGGAAATTTATGACTTGTGAGTGGAATATGTAAAAGGCTCAGCATATGGATTATGGCTCTGCCTCTGTGTCTGTGGCTGTGCCTGTGGCTGCTGAATTGATGAAAGTTGCCTATGTTATGATAGAGTATATGGCCCCCCTTATTTTGTCCTGCCCGATGTCTGAATCAGTGAATGGCCATGCATAGCCTATTATATAGTAAAAGTAAAAACTAGTCAAAAAACAAGCAATTTATCACAAGAAAAATTACATGGGATTTTCTGCCTAGTCTGGCACATAGCCAGCGAGCGGTACCTTTCGCGAACGATAATGTATGCATGACGTCATTGATCGCGTGCGCACGCATCTCATTACGAGACTTGGCTGGCTTCTGGGTCGATTATGCATGCCATGAAAATGTGGTATCGGAGCGGTATCGGACTGGACATAGCACAGGGTTTACCCTTTTCGCTGCATTCTCTTCCCACAATTCATTTCGATGCTTACGTCATTGGCTTTCTGAACGCCCATTCTACACGTTGATACCAAATTCGATACGCGACTCTTTGGACAAAATCTTGTGAAAGAAGGTCTTTTTCACCTGCTGTTTTTCGCCAAAATGGATTTTGAGCTATTCGGGATGCCGTTTATAAGGTAAGTTTTCGATATTTCGAAAATTTTGTATGTGAATGATGATAATTTATCTGAATTCTACATACTTTTATCGATCGTTTCATACCTTTTTTCTTGTGTGCGAGTGTTGATAAAGTTGTTGACATGGACATTATGCATGGTTTTTCAGTCCCGATATACAGTAGCTATCGTCGTACTTTTTTGTGCATGCACAGTGGAGCGCTCTGGCACGTGTGCGTGGGGCGAGCCTCATAAATATTCATATGATTTTCATGCGCAAGCGCACTTCGGCTGTACCGGCGCTCGGCGAAGCGATATAATGGGAATACACAATGAATGGGACAGCGGGCTATGTGTCTGGCTCTGCCTCTGGACTGGAGTCTGGCTCTGCGCGCTTGTTCCTTATTTATTCATGCACAACCAAACACTGACACACACAAAACCCTTTCTAAAGGCACTGATTGTGACTCTTATTCTAGCACGCTGAACAAGCAGGAGAAAAGTGGTCAAAATGTGACGAAAATTGCAGATTATCGTTGTTTTTGGAGCTTAAATTTCTAAGTTATCTAAATTATAAAATATATTGACTAATCATCGGGGGGCACCCCCCTAACCCCGGATCTAAATTTCTAGACAAGAGATCATCAGAAACTTACAGAAAGTGAACAAAGCTGAGTGAAGCCGTGCGGTTAAGTGTAATTTACCCGAAAAATTCAGACAATAACATGTCCATGATAGATGACCATTGACCATCGTGTGATCATGTGACTCCTCTCACCCCTACCCCATCAAATCTCGACCGGCCATGCCCCCCTCGACTCTCGCTCCTACCCACTCTACTCTCTTTTTACCAGGCGAACATATCGCACAATCTTTCTCCTAGTTCAGAAAGCTCTGAACTTCTTTTTCTTTGTATTGAACTGACTCTTTCAATTCTGAGACAGATGCTTGCAGTATTTTGGTTGTGATGTGCAAGGTTACCAGTCAACCAGGTTAACATTCTACTCTTTTCGAGAAGTAGACTAGGTTCTTAGCGTGCATGAGGAGTGACTGTCTCCTACACAGGACCTCCATTTATCCTCCTATCCGAGGGATGGAGGGTTTTCCGTGAATCCTTTCCTGCATAGGAAGCACGGGGGAGGCAGACAACATGCAACAAGAGTATAAACATGTAGCTGGAATTTGTATTGCGTGATAAATGATGCACTGTCTAGATTCAAACTGAGCTAACTCGCCTTCCCCTATTATAGATACTAAGATAGTTATAGAAAGTTATACTACATACATCATGTACAAACATGCTTGATGCTTCCTTCTATTTTGCTTCTAAAGGTGAACTCTCTTTTCACTTGGCGAACATGTTGCACAGAATTTCTCTCCAAGTATAGAAAACTCAACTATAATAGTGTTCGCAAATTTATAGTAAATTTACAAACATGCTGATTTCTTTTTTGCATCTATCTAAAGGTGGACTCCCACTACTGTCCCAACTGTCTGGAGAACATGCCGTCGGCCGAGGCCAAGGCCAAGAAGAACCGGTGCGGGAACTGCCTGGACTGCCCTAGCTGCCAGCACACCCTGTCCCACCGAGCCACGAGCGTGGCCATCCCGGACCCGAAGGACCCGACCAAGACAACCACGAAGAAGGCCTACTACCTGGCCTGTGGGCTGTGCAGGTGGACTTCTCGGGATGTCGGCATGGGTGACAAGGATTCGGGTGAGTTTGGTTGCATATCAGAGACAGCTACATACATGTATATGTACAAACACTCAAATGGGTCTTGAATGGTCTAAAGAGCTCGACCATAGGGTGTCATCACATATTACCAGATAGCGTAAACGGATGCCTGACGAAAAGAAAATTTGCGAAATCCGATTATCCCGTGGGGAATCCAAAGTTACACTTCCAAACCATGATTCTCTGGATCTTGGATCAGTTCCTGTGCCGTTTATGTAGATTTAATACGCGTGGTTATGTAGATTTGTCTCGTCCTGTTTCTGAATGTACCTGATTGTACGAGTTATCTCTCATGAGTCTCTTGTACTCTTTTTATACCATTTTTCTGACAGCTAGCGGTCCCTGGCTTGAACCAGAGAATGAAGGTGCTAGAAGGGTAAGTTTATTCTAATATTAATTGAGAGTCAATATAGGGCCTAAATATTTGATCCAATCAACTCTTCTTCAGAGGCTACAATCATTTTAGCCTCTGAAGAAGATTCTGCTAGAGGATAAAAAATTAAGGCCCTATATTGACTCTCATTTTATTACACAGGCGATATTCTATAAGCAGTTTTCAGCAGTATTTTGCTTCATCTAATATTAATTAACAGTTGCTTTTGATGTTTAAAAAAGGTTTAGGAGTTACATTTTGTCTTGCCTGAAAAGCAATTCAGAGCAGAACTTTTCCTTGTATGTATTATTTATTATTCCTATCGTTTATTTACTGTGGCTGCCAGAATGCCTTGCTCTAAAAAGGAATAGAAAGTGCACATTGATTTAATTTAGCAGATATGTGGCTCCCTAATTATGGAGATATTTATGATTTCATTAAAAAGCATTCTGGAATGCTTTTTGATTGTATGAAACACGCATATCATTCAGAAGAAGCTTACGAAGATATTGGTTTGGGGTTTTGGGCTTTATATCTTTTCCTGCAAATTTCTGAAAGGTGGACAGTATACCAAATTGCTTGTAATCATATAATAAATAATTTAAGGCATGTTTCAGGCCAATAGGAGGTTCATGTAAAAAATTGACACTTTGAATGTTTTTCCCATAGGTATTTGCCATAGTGATATTTGTTTATTGCGGCATAAAAGTTATTGCACATGGTAGCCAACTGGCTGAATTGTGTATAATTTACAATGGATGTAAGATACATTAAATTATCAAGACGTATAATTCATTCATACTTAAATAATACAACATTTAAAATGGATTTCAATATAAAACATGCTTATTCAAGTTTGTTGAGCAAGCGATGTGTTGCTGTTCAGTATCATTTTCAAGCTGTTTCCTTTTATATTCTTCCAATTGCATACCATCTTATTCAAATTGTAAATGTTTCCTTTTTCTTTTAGATTTCAGACCTGACAGAGTTCTACCACCAGCTGGCCAAGCAGGAGAAGATGGAGAGGGAGCACAAGAAGTTCACCAGGAGGCGGGCTTACTTCAGGCTCCAGGAGAAGTACCTGTCTCCTGGGGGAGGCAGGAGGAGGAGCAGTGCCATACTGTCTTCGTTCACTGGACTAGGGTGAGAAAATACTACCGCCCCCCCCAAAAAAAAACAAAAAACAAACAAACAAAAAAACAAATATACATGTGTTCATCACATTCACTCCCATTCACCCTCTCTTTCACAAGAAGTTCACCAGGAGGTGAGCTTACTTTTTGCTCCAGGAGAAGAACCTGTCTCCTGCGGGAGACAGGAGGAGAAACAGTGCCCTGCTTTCTACGTTTACTGGACTAGGGTGAGAAAATACTACCCCCCCCCCCCCCCCCCCCTAAAAAAAAACATACCAATTATACATTTGTACAATCACGTTCACCCCTTATCACCCCCTCTTTCACAAGAAGTTCACCAGGAGACAGGCCTTCTTCAAGCTCCAGGAGAAGTACCTGTCTCCTGGGGGAGGCAGGAGGAGGAACGATATAACCAGAGAACAATTGTCGCAGGAGCTTTTTATGGAATATCTCTTTCTTGTACCCTGATATGCACCACAGATTGAAAAATGATATACAAACTATCACACCAGGGCCCCTTTGCAGAAAGAGATACAATCGATTGTAAGATACAGTTAATTGTAAGTCGGACGATTTGTGCGTTTCAACCAATCAGATTTATGCATTTAGAACACATGACGGCACTTAAAATTAATTGTAACTTACAATTGATTGTATTTCTGTCTGCAACGGGGCCCTGTAGAGCCAGCCGAAGCTAATAAAGTAGTTGATGCTCTACCAAACAAGATCTTTACTCAACCTGTCATTTCCCTGGCTTAATCAGTATAACCTGAGAGAAACTGTTGCTGGTGTTTTGTAATATGTCTCTCTCTTGTACCCTGATTTGCATCACAGATTGAAAGATGATATACCAAACATCATTCCCGTCGAGCCGGCCGAGGCTAGTGAAGAGGTGGACGCTCTCCCAAACAAGATCCTCACACAACCTGTCGTTCTGGAGAAAAGTAAGTTTTGACACGATGGAGAAGACTAAGAACAATGATCATGGTTGCCTTTGAATGTTTTGGACAGTGGATCATCATCTTTGTCGTCATCATCATCATCATCATCATCATCATCATCATCATCATCATCATCATCATCATCATCATCATCATCATCATCACCATCATCACCATCATCAAAAATACAATAAAATAAACAGTTGAATGAATCATCATTATTATCATCATCATCAAGTAACGTAAAACAGTCCTATTTAAGCTCTCATGCGGCTTGGAGCCGCATGAGAGCATAAATAGGACTGTTTTACGTTACTTTATATCACTTGACAAAGTATTGCAGTAGCATACGAAACGTCGCGATCTTTTAGATTCAATGTTGACCATACATTGCGAGACAAACGAATATCACTAGCGATATTATTTCCGATATCATTATCTTCGTCATCGTCATCCTCATAACAAAATAAAATAAAATAAACAGTTAACAAGACATCACACTTCTATATGTTTCATAAGATAATACTGATGTGATTGGATCTAAACCAAGAAATAAACAAAAATATGATATTTAAAGATTGTTAATTTGTATTTGCTTCTGTCTCATAACAGCATGTAATTTATTACAAATTTTACTTTGATACAGTCTGTAACATACATCAGCAAATGCAGCACCCAGATAATGTTTGTGTGTCGGTAGAGTAGATATATCCAAGGCACAATCGCCTATCAGTAAGAGTTCCAAAACAAACATTTTTGAACTGGTTAATTTGTTCCTACTTGTTTTTCATATAAGATTTATTTTCAATTGTTAATGTGGATGTTTTTACTTTGATACAGTCTGCAACATACGCCAGCGACTGCAGCACCCGGACCACAACTGTGTGTCGGTAGAGCAGATGTACCCGAGACACAAACACCTGCTCATCAAGAGGTCCCAGAGATGCAGGGTGAGGATCTTCAAGGGAACCCCCCCCCCCCAAAAAAAAAATAATAATAATAATAATAATAATAATAATAACAATAAATAAATAAATATTAATGATAATAATAAATAAATAAATTTAAAAAAAAAAAAAAAAAAAAAAAAAAAAAATCAACAAATTATATTACATTTAAACCTGTCCTAGCAGCTAACCTGCATATAGTGGCCACTAAATTTTACCCCTTGCAGAGGAAATCAATGTTTTGGAACCTGTCTATAAAGTTAAAGGGTACCACCACCCAAATCTAATATTCTTATTATAGAAAGGTAACATCTTTAGTATTCCATTCCATCAACAAGTTCACAAAAATAGGTTTTCAGAAAAAAATATATAATTGGAAAACGCATCACCATTCTAAAGCATGCGTTCATGCGGTCTGAATTGAGTAGACTACTGCGTGTGCAGCAAGCGAATCGCCCGGGATTACATTGCCTACAAACGTACGCGTGAATAGCATTGGCGCACTCGCAAATCAGGAACCAGGAAATAGTAGTGGTTCCGTAAGTGGTGGAAATTAATTGATTTGTTTATGAATTACACAACCCTTTGTAAAATGTTGGGTATCTATTTGATATCACAAAACAGTACCAAAACATACAGTAATGTGTTGTTATTTGCCCGGTGGTCCCCTTTAAACTGTCTACAGTTGCCACTATTCTTATTTCCCTTGGGTGGTCACTACACACAGGTTTGACTCTATATAAAAGTAAACTGTAAAATTGCATATAATTGGTTGTTGCCTGTTCGGGCAACTTACATTTTTGTTCAATTATGAGAGAAAATGAAATTCTCATCTAGAAGTGCTTTTAGGGGGCCTGTATATTAACTTCTACTGAAAGCAATACACAAAAAAAATTGTTGTTTCATTGTAAAAACTTTTAGCTTACCCCACAGTAGTCTAATCAATTCGGGCTAGATTTTGAATAATTGGTTTCTGTTTTACTTGTAGGAGAAGTTTATGATATATTTCAGATTATTTTAGATGAATCTGAGGGCACTTGGTGTCCTCTGTCTTATCATGCTTTTTGAGAACACCTGACTTCATCCTAGACTTTTATTTTAATTTTATTTCCAGGAATGTGAGCACAACCTGAGCAAGCCAGAGTTCAACCCTTCTTCTATCAAGTTCAAGATACAGCTGGTAGCTATGTGAGTGCAACTGTTAATATTATTTTAAAGGGGACCACCACGCAAAGAACACATACCTGCCAACCAGTTCGATTTTGTCGTATTTAGTCCGATTTTTTACTCAAAAAAGGGCAACAAATCGGACGAGTACGATTTTTAAGGTCAGAATTTTTTTTTTTTTTTAATCGATATATTTTTATTTTATTTATTTATTTTTTTTAAAGCCCTAATATTCATGATCTTTATCATTGAAGTATTGCTCATTTAGTGTGGTCATATGTTCAAAAATAAGGCTAAGATAGCACAAGAGAGCATCTAGAACCCTAGACCTGGACACCGGCCGCAAAGGACTTCGCGCTTCGCGTTCGTGATGTGCGCTTCGCGCTCGTGAGAGTAAGATTTTTCATTTTCAAATGTTGGCAGGTATGAGAACAACATAAGCTTATGTGTTTTGGTACCAGTGTATGATATGAAATTGATGTACACCGCTTTACAAATGCTTGTGTAATTCATAAACAAAACAATTAATAACCAACACTTACTAAACCATTAGAACCTAATGGTTCCATATGCGCCAAATGTCTGCGAGTGCACCAACCCTATACCCGCGTACGTTTGTGGACAATAGACACATGGCCGAAGCGTACGTCCTGGACAATAGCTAGTCTTCATTTTGCAGACCCATTAACACATACTTTAATATATTTCTGAACATGTTTGTGGAATGGACGGCTAAAACTATTACCTTTCATGTATTAGAGTACTATTTTGGGGTGGTGGTTCCCTTTAAAGCGATCCATTAACTTCACTAGATAGTGTTATGTGAGACTTCAATCATACATCAATATAATTGTAAAACTCTTCTGAATGGTATGGTGTGTTGTAGTGTCATAAAAAAAAACACTCTTTGGTATCTGGTGATAGCCATGATTCTAAATAAATTTACGTGTTAATTGGTTAGAGATGTTTTTTTCAAGTTTGATTAATTGTATCTGTTCTATCACATCAATTACAGCAGCCACATTCCCGATGTTCGCATTTTTCTGATATCCAACCTTTTTTCTTATATAGATAATATTTTTCATTATATTAATCTTTTTGATTTCATCACATTTTCAGCCAGTAAATTCCTGATGTGCAGATCTTTGTGGTGCTATGAAATATATTGTGATATATTGTATTTTTGTTATCGTATTTATTGTTTCTTTCATGTCACAATTACAGCCAGCACGTTCCTGATGTGCAGATCTTTTGAGTGCTATTAAATATTTTATATATTGTATTTATTTTTTATTGTATTTATCGTTTCGTTCATGTCACAATTACAGCCAGCACGTTCCCGATGTGTGCTTCTTCCAGGTGCCAAACCATATGTGCCGAGAGATAATATCTTTCATCTTATTCATCTTTCTTTTCTTTTTTTCAGTCAGTACTTTCCTGATGTGCAGATCTTTCAGGTGCTGTTAAATATTTTGATATTTTGTATATTTTAAAAATTATATTTATCGTTTCTTTCATGTCACAATTGCAGCCAGCACGTTCCCGATGTGCGCATCTTCCTGGTGCCCAACCTGCACTACGGCAAGGAGAGCGTCGTCACCCTGATGGTGTCCAACCCGCACCCAAAGTCCTTGCCGGTCAGGTTCGAGGGCCTGAACCCCAAGGAATGCGAGGAAGACACCCCAGCCACTGCACAGGTAAAGATTTGTATGATTCTGGTGGAATTTCGGGGTGGTAGTGTTGTGATATATTGGTTCATACAGAAGTATAAACAAATTACAATTTATTTTTAAGGGGCTACTTTTCAAGTTCACACCCAAAGGCCTTACCGGTCAGGTTTGAGGGCCTGAACCCTAAGGAATGTGAGGAAGACACCCCAGCCACTGCACAGGTAAAGATTTGTATGATTCTGGTGGAATTTCGGGGTGGTAGTGTTGTGATATATTGGTTCATACAGAAGTATAAACAAATTACAATTTATTTTTAAGGGGCTACTTTTCAAGTTCACACCCAAAGGCCTTACCGGTCAGGTTTGAGGGCCTGAACCCTAAGGAATGCGAGGAAGACACCCCAGCCACTGCACAGGTAACAATTTGCTGATTCTGGTGGAATTCTCGCTACCCCAAATAGCGATTATCTCGAAATCCGATCGAAATCCCGAAAACACGCATGGAATTGTGGGATAGCTTTTAGTCATACCAACTTCCTGACTACTGCGTGGACGCGTCGTGTGCATGTGTGCGGCGCGCGGGAGGCGTTTATTTTTTCCGTAACCGGCCCGGGATCTGTATACATGTACTGCATACAAATGCATTTGAGAAGTGTGGTCGATAGCTTTTAATTAATGCATTATATTTTGTGTGAGTTACGCTGATTGCATCCATTTTGAGCGTGTGCGAATGATGCGCACGCGCGCCGTGCCGGAACCGGAAGTGGGAGTGACGACCCGCAAAGTGGAAAAAAGTCTCGTCTCACGAATTTCGAGATTTTCTGACCTATTTAAGATAGCGAGAATTGATCAGCAGGTGGTTTCTATATACAGCAGGCCCGTAGCCAGGATTTTTTAAGGGGGGGGGGGGGGGGTGGGGAACGCACCCCCCTGGCTACGGGCATGTACAGGTTAATTTATATGAAGACTGCATCCAAGATAATCAAGACTCAGGTGGTCGCTATTGAAGCAGGTTTGACTGTATTATTCAGGGCTCGACACTAGCACCTTGCCCTATATCCCGGGGCAAGTGAAAATTGATGTTTGGCAAGTAAAATGTCATAAATGGCCTAGTTTGGTTGCCCGATCGAGCAACTAAATGATAGGTCAACTACGAGAGAATAATGTAATTTCTTATGGATAGATTTCATCTATAAGTAAGTGAGCAAGTAAATTTTCTGTTCGGGCAAGTAAAATTTGATAAGTTGTGAGTTTACTTGCCCAAACAGGCCAGTAGAGAAAGACGTTATGTGTAGGCTTGAACAGTCAAACCTATCTTTGTGGCCACCTGTCTAGCCGCTAACCTGCTAACTTGACACCAGTAATGATTCCAGCAGGGAAAAACAGTGTTATGGAACCTACAATGGCCACTTTTCTTTGTTTACCTTGGGTGGTCACTATGCACAGGTCAGACTGTATTATTATTCCATTCTTGTCCAATTCCTCTACAGGTGGCCCCTCCAGAAGACGAGCTCACTCTAGGTCCCAAGGACCCGACCGCAGAGTTTGATGACAATACCGCCGACCCCAAAGATGACAGCTACAACGACAACTCAGAGTAAGTGACATGTCACTGCCACATATTTTTGTGTTTGAGCATAGTTGAAGCATGTATAGATTTGTACATGTTAGAGTGTGGAAGTAGGCAAGGCATGGTACTTGAATTCTGGAGGGTTGCTCTGGCTTAAACCCAGAAATGCTCACTTATTTTCAAAGGTTTGGTGACAATGTAGAGTTGGATATTTAAAAAAACTTCTGACAAAACAGAGTGAGTGACAGGTCATTTGTGAAAAGGTTTTTGCCTTTGAGATTATTTGACAGATGTATGGGTTCGAATATTTAAAGAGTCTGGAATTAAGTAAGAATTATAATTTCTTGAGCTACGGAGAGGTGTTGTGGCCTTCCTTATCTTCCTTAAGTATAAATGTAATTTCATAATCTTTTTTTATCAAACGAATGACAGATTAATTCTTTGTTTTTTGGTTTTTTTAATCCTTGATATGAATGAAATGTGTCGTAAGTAAATACCAGAGCTCATACATGTAGTCTTAACCAAGAATGAATGATGCAAAGAATAATATTATAGAAAACTGTAAAGTTGATGAATCAATTTAAGTAAATGTTAACAGATTAACATACTGTACGATCATCATGTATATTTGTTTCTGTTTGCAGGTATGTCCAGTTCCGTAAGGCTCACAAACTAGGCATACTGTTCAAGGTCACTCCGCAGAAAGCTACTGGCAATGTTTTGGTAAGTGATAAAGGCATTTTCTTCATCACTGCTTCCCTTTGAATACTTCCTTTTGCTAGTTTTCAACCTCACCCCCTTTTTCCTCCTCCTCTTCTCCTCCTCCACCTACTCCTCCTCTACCCCACCTCCTCTCCCCTACATCCCTCTCTCTACACCTCCCTCTGCTCCTCCGAGGGAAGTTAGCAAACTTGAGGAGTACACTCACTACTCTTGCAAGGGCATAAAGTCAATGCATGTGATGCAATGGATGGCAAAGACTTTGATTTTCACCATTTGGTATTATAATTCACATTCGCAGCAAGATTTAATAAACATATTTTTCATAATTTTGATAACTGCACTTGTTGGTAAAAAAATTAAAAATTAAGATTTTCAAGCCATGAGAAAGCCTCGTTACAAGCTTTCATTTGATGCCTTCTTTTAAAACATTGGACAATATTTGGCAAAGATATGATTGTTTCAATTTTACAAACATAAGGCTTTTACATGCATTATGTGAACTTAAAATGCCCATTTCTTCAAAACATGAATTACCGACAAGTGCAGGGTTTTGCTATATCTAGTCACAATTATGTAACAGCCTATTTGGCTGATCGAGGGCTTTTTACCATGTTAAAATAAAATAAAACAAGCAAACAAACAAACCTTTTTGTGTTTCTGCTCTCAGGTTGTGTTCACCATGAAGTACCTGTACAAGAACCCAGTCTCTGCCTTGCGCAGCTCCATCGATGAGAAGTCTCCCGACGAGGTCTGGCTGAACCATGAGGTCATCGTCGACCTAGGACCACTGGTCAAGGAGTGAGGGACAGTGCTAATTAAGGGACCTAAATTGAGTTCTGAATACCATGTTGAAGGTTGCAGGTCCTTCTCTCTGCATGCCAAGGGTTCCAAAATGCTTTTCAATTCAATCCTACTAACACTATAATTAGGGAGACATTTGAAAATTGAAAACCCATTTAATTCTTTTGTAAGCCAAACAACAAGGTATGAGAGATGTATGAAAGTTAATGGATCATTTTAATAGAAGCCAAATATCAAATAATAATTGTTGGAACAATTGGAACATGTGAGGTTTTATGTACATTATACTTCATAGAGGTACATAATGAACATTCCATGATTAATCATATGTTCGAGGGGAAATCGTAATGCTTATTTTTGGGTGAATATGTATCAAGTAATGACACTTATGGGCTTAATTAGATGCACAGTTGCTTTTGATGAAAAAAGAAGACTTGGACAATTATGATGGAAAAGATTTATAGAGCGAACAAGAGAAAATACTGTTTATATGACATGTATATTTACAAATGTCTTGCCAATTCACAAAAGTCTAATGCATGTGAATGTAAATACATGTACAAAATAATGTTGACTATTTATTTGTTCCGCTTCGCCGTACATGTATTACACATCTAGTAACAGTCTTGCAATTGTGAATTAATTCCAAATACATTATGTGACTGTCTTCGTGTAATATTAAACTTTCAGATGTTCTTAGGATATAATATGTACAACCTGTATATATCAAATGGTTAATGAAATGTTTACTGTAAATTGATGCTGTACAACATAGACATTAACTTGTATGCATGCTCTACAGAAGTTTATGTATGATATGTAAATAAACTATTTTAGATAGTATCGGTATGAAATGAAACGTAGATCGACAATTGAAATTACAGGCGTACCAAAATGAATTAAGAAAGAGTAATTGTCTGCCTCGTGTTAACTTGAAATCTTGTCTAGGGTAGGCTCACACAGCTGTAATATTAGAGGAGAAGTTTCCCCACCTTCAATTTATTTTTGGTTATGTTCATTTACATAAAAACAAACTGCAGAGCTGCCAAGACTCGCTGATATTGCGAGCTGAGCTGCCATCTCATTTTTTTGAAACTCATATTTTGAATTGTTCATGCTTAAGTGTGACGTTAATCCCAAACAAATAAGCTCCGCCTCTTTTTGTAAGCTTAATGAAAAATGGGCAACGAAAATGGGGTTTCTCTGGGAAATCGAACCCGAGAAATTCGAATTGCTAGACCGATGCTCTACCGGCTGAGCTTTATAAAACCCTTACGCTGTGTTCCTCCCTGAAAGTATAGTATAGTATAGTATTAGTTGGTTAGAAGCTATTAAAAAATCTGACCCAAACCCGAAGGATTAAGGAATCAACTAAGGGATATGTAGCTCACGCAACTCGTAGATTGTCGGTGGGGAAACTTCTCCTATCTCCTATAATCTACACATGTGTATTCAGCTGAGTGATATGTCTTGAAAGCATGATGAAGTAGCTATGTAATGCATGTAGAGGCAAACATATATCATTGTCTTCATGTGCATGGTCATGTATTAAAGTTAAATCAGGATTAGGACAATATTCCATACAAATAGAGTAGTAAATATTTAGTACAAATAGAGACAAAAGCTGGAATTCACAAAGGAGGTTTAATAAATAAACCATGGTTTAGACCATGGTCTACATTCTACATCTATGAAGTGCTGCTTGTAGACAAGTGGAAAAAAATGACACATTTATTATCATATGACCGTTAGTGCTTGTTAACCAGCAAATTCCACCATCTGAGAAGACAGACATTCATTTGGTGGCTTTAGCAAATGTGTAGCATCAACTTTGTTAACAAGTAAGGAATGTACATTCTTTCTCCATCAGTTTACAAATGGCACTTCATAGATGTAGACCATGGTTTGCACAAACCTCCGTTGTGAATTCCAGCCCAAATGTGTTTTGTTTAGTCTACAAGTGAACGTGGTCTAATATTTATTCTACATTTATTTCGAATTTGGTGCCAATCTTGAACTAATGTTAATATAAATGTGTGCAGCCATAAAATCCATATATACAACATGTGTACAGCTTCCTGTATCGATTCAATGTTAGATATACATTATTTAAGGTGAGAATAAATGTAATTGCAAATAGCAAGTTTGATAGTTGACGTATATTGTTCTGTATGCTTTCCTGTGTGTGTGTGTGTGTGTGTGTGTGTGTGTGTGTGTGTGTGTGTGTGTGTGTGTGTGTGTGTGTGTGTATGATGTATTGACTATCAGGGTGTTTCACTAAACACTAAAATCGATTTTAGGAATGATTTTTTAGTGATTAAGAAAATGCTAAACATTTATTTTAGTGTTTGGTAAAACACCCCCAGCTCTAGCGACCACCCGTCTATAAAACCACCTGCTTACTCAATAAAGACCACTTTTCTTGTTTCCTTAGAACATAGTTTACATGTCAATGAACAACCCTTGTATAATGATAACCTGCTCAGAGAGACCGCTTTGTGTGTCTCCCTTTAATAGGCGGTCTTTATAGCCAGGGTTGACGTGTACAGTCAAACCTGTCTTATAGTTAAACCTGTCTTATAGTTACTCTGTATACAGGTTCAATAGCATAGTTTTCCTCTGCAAAGGATCACTTCCGATGGCCACTATACGTAGGTTGGCTGCTATAGACAGGTGACCACTAAGACAGGTTTGACTGTACATTGAAACCTGTCTATAAAGACCACACAATGGAGACAGAAAATGGTGTCATTATAGACGGTGGTTTCTATAGACAGGTTAATTTTCATGTAAACTGCATTTGACCGAGTCAAGATTAGTAGGCTAGTCTCTATAGAGAGGTGGTCTTTATATACAGGTGACCACTAAGACAGGTTTGACTGTATATCCTTTACTAAGGTTACAAGGATCTATAAACTTCATCTGAATCAACCAAACTCAATAGACCGCTTCTGTAATGTATGCAAATAATATGCGCATGACGTCAGCCTCCCCGTCGTCAAGCTTAACAATAGTAACTAAGTCCGGCAAGCTTGCTTGCCGGACATGGTTACTTTTGTTAAAGGGACTTAGTAGCATTGTCCAAATCCTCAAAATAAAATTTGTATTCTAGCGGTTCCCTTATACCTTGTTGTATTCGTATTAACAATAAAATCATGGGACAGGTTTCGGTTTTTCAAATTTCCCTTTCGTTACAAAGATATGTACGATCGAAGTATTCAGATAAGAAAAAATCCGGGGGAGTTTTTCTTCTGTGTACAAAGTGAGTGCAGTGAGTTATTGAATATCACTTTGCATTTTCGCTCATTACTTGGCCATGCAATGTCCATTTGACTTGAAATTTTCACACAATACCCTGTGGACATATGAGATAACAATAATATACATTGCATCAACCATTCATCACTTTTTGCACATGTCAACAAAGTTACTAGATCCCTTTAACAGATCTAATCCACCACTACACTTCTACCCGAACGCTTCGATCATCTACTCAGTCACTCTTGGAATTCACACAACGAATTAGCTCAACATACTATGGTGAAAGATCCTTTTCTTATGCTGCTTCTTTTCTATGGAACAATCTTCCCCTCATTATTCGCACTTCCCACGATGTTGATACGTTCAAGTCCAGGTTGAAAACTCATTTGTTTAAGTTAGCATTTAGTGATCATTAATGTTTGTTTATATACATGTATGTCCATATTCCCTAAAATGTTGTTTTGTTAATTTTTATGTAAGCGCTTAGAGGCTTTTTGCAATTTGCGCTATATAAATATATATTATTATTATTATTATAACGAGGTACCTGATATAGCGAGGTTATATTTCACAGGTCCAGGTTCTATGTATGTTATTATTTTCAAGCCCTTATACAATGAGAAATTTGATATAACGAGGTAAATTCAATAGGCCCAAGTTGCTTGTTATAATGAGGTTTCACTTTACTGCCATGCATTGCTGTTTTCCTTGATATAGTACTATATTAAATATGATGCCTTTTTTCGTCGCAAATATTTTGTGAATAGCGCCAGATTGTAGTAGCACTCCTCCAGCTTGTAGTAGCACAATTACCCAACAAGTCGGGTGCCCACAAGTATGTCCATGTAAGTACATATGTGTGTGTTCGTGTTTGTGTATCTGTCTGTCTGTCTGATTATTCTCCTATCAACCAATTGTATTTTTGTAGAACTAGGTTAAGTGGTCTGAACTTTTCATTACATAATAGTTCGTTTTCACCAGCATCATCGAGGGATCTAATCTTGTAACTTTTTGTGATGTGCAAAAACTGATAAATGGTTGATAAAATGTGTATTTCTATGACCTGATTATCCACCAAGTGATGTGTGAAAATGCCAATGTTGTATAAATGAATGTCATTTGATCGAGATTGAGCGTATATGGTCGATTCCAACGAAAAGTGTACACGGCCAGAATTTTAGGTTCGAATTTCAAACTGCTTTGATTGTTTAATCCCTTTGCACATGTTAAGTAGACATGTCATGTAACCAGACAAAAAGTGCCATCACTTATCTTTCCAAACGGCCAAGTAATGGCCTTGAGAAGTTAATGGTACATTTCCTAACGTTGCCTACGAATGAAGATGAATTACTTTAAAAATGTGATTATGGAACTCCAAATCAATCTGCTTCATGCAAACATTTGCTTTTATTTCATCTATAAGATGCTAATCATGGAATACATTCACATATTGTGTCTTAAGCATCACTCTGTTATAAATTTTCAAGTTCAAATATTTTAGTGGTTTGTTGAAATTTTCCTGTCTTAAAAACATGAGGCTGTATCACTTTTCATAATTTGTTTTAATAAGATGTGAATCAGAATTATTTTCCAGTATTCTAAAGAGTGGGAAATACCCTTTCAAAAAATATCAAATTTAGGTTTTACTTTATACGTAGGTAACAAAAAACCTTTATTCACAGTGACTGTCACGAAATATGGAGGTCCCTTGTCAGTTCTAAGTGAGATACGATCATACAAGTGTGCTTACAATCAATTGTGTGAACAAAAAAACTTCTTAAAAATGTACACTGACATTATAAGTGGTATCCTCAAAACAAAATATATATTCAATGTGAACATTTAAACCCGACTATTTGAATTCGTAATGTTGATGGATTGTATCCACACATTGATATTGCAAACATTTTGTTAGAAAATGTTTAACCTGGAATTGCTAGGGATACGATACATTTAGGTAATACAGAAACAAATATTCTAGTGTGTTCGTAGTTAACATTATTTTGTTCATATATGTCAAGATACCTGTAGTAGGCAAAGTTGATTACTGTATTTGGACTATACGAAATGCAATGTGTATACTGTAATGGCCTCCGCTAGTACTCCCAACTTCGTCAGTTTCCTGACTTGTGATGGGGGCGGCGCCATTGTCAATGTCCCCAGAAGCCATTTGCAAATATAGCCGAGCGGTATAGCAATTGCAGGAAGGTGTTAGCTTCTAGAGACAAGGACGGGTAATTAATTATGTGTGGGTTCGTTTAGCCAAAATATATGGCGTCATGCGAGAGTGGTGAGTTGTTGATTGTGTTTATTATAATGTAAGACAATAAATAAAAACACAAGGTGTGTGGACAAAGATTTCAGTTTAAACAAAAAGAATATAAAAACAATATTTATTCAAATATAATTACAAGTCCCTATCGCCACTGGTATACTATAATTGATCAAATGATGAAGTATCTACACACTATCGTGACTTATCTTTATAACATGCACGCTATCTCACTTATATCTAACAAGAGAAAACTAAGTAATACTTATACTTTTGTAGTCACGTTCTTTCGTGACTTTATATCAATTAACTAGCAATACTTATACTTTTATAGTCACGTTCTTTCGTGACTTTATATGTATCAATTAACTAGCAATACTTATACTTTTATAGTCACGTTCTTTCGCGACTTTATATCAATTAACTAGCAATACTTATATACTTTTTGAATGTGGGACTAAAGTAATTACTAAGTTTCGCAAGCTCCAAAAGGAGAGGTTTTGCGAGTGTTTGAGCTGAGAGCTACGTGTAGGCCTCGCGACCAGGAGGAGCTCTCGTGTATGGCCTCGCGGCCAAAAGCTCTCGATCCAAGAAATGCACTTTCTA
The DNA here is from genome assembly GCA_037951105.1 of Echinarachnius parma. Classification (NCBI taxonomy): domain Eukaryota; kingdom Metazoa; phylum Echinodermata; class Echinoidea; order Clypeasteroida; family Echinarachniidae; genus Echinarachnius; species Echinarachnius parma. Next base: position 54,833 of record JBAMJV010008835.1, on the reverse strand, counting down.
TATATGCACTTTATGCGGACTAAGAGGAAAGCAACCTACGATGCGAGGGTGCGTGCGCGCGTAGTGGAAAGGTACCAAACCGGCTCGTTTTATTGCCGAATATATCCAATTATACAAAAACTTCATCACTTATTCTCATATCAACTTCACCATATAATTCAATATTTCCCTGGCTATCATACAAGCCGTATTTCCAAGCACTTAACTCATTCCTTGAGTTATAATTTAATCGAAATCCACAACTAGCAAACACAATTGAACCGTGTACATTCCACTAAACGCATACGCGCGCCGCTCGCTCACCGAGTCCGTTTCAAGTAAATAATCATGCACAAATTCCTTACAAAATCCCTTGTTTCTAAAACACCTATACATAATACACCAATTCATGTATCAAGCCTTCTTAACAATTCACTAATCTATCATATAAGCTATAATTTATTTCATGCTTTACTTTATTAATGCAGCAAACTACAAATAAATGTAATTTATAATCAATTACTGGCTCCGGAAGACGCTCGTATGCAAATGAGCTTTAATGCGCAATTTGCATATCGTGTATTTTGGAGTCGCTAGAAGTGTAACTACAATAATAAACATGCTAAATTCTATCCTTGTGCGTCGTACAACGCAGCGCCTATGTAAATCAACTGCATTGTCGTTCTGAATGCATAACAATACGACACTATTGTCCAATTCACAATCACACGACTAGTATTCAAAAAAATAACAACAAAACATAACTAATCTATAACTTTACCTGTTATGTGAGTTCATCCATTCTTATCAATCTTCCATTACGAGCCGAAGTTTCAAGTTCACATGCAAACTATTACGATAATGTAAGTTTTGCTAGTCTTAATTACAGACTTATTAAATATACGCGCCGTGGCGCGTTACACAGCCCTCCTCCCCATAAAATACGTCCTCGTATTTCGAGTGCAACACTTATATTTCGAGTGATGAACCTTATTAAAGTTCTCATACTTGCTCTTAATCGCAAATATCAAAATGTTTATTTACAAGACTATACAAAACTTTTTAAATATAATATTTTAGTTCGACATTTGGAAGTTATGATGGTTGTCTTATTTTGCCCACTCACAGAGAATCACCTAAATTACATTCGGGACAGGGATAGTTGTGTTGGCGCCACCATCATCATCAACCGCACTCATCATCAATTATTGTTTGCAACTTAAGACATCCGTCTTTCTTCCAAATGTGTCAATTCGATGTTCTTTTGGTAATCATAAGAACAAACTTAACCATTTTGTAATCAATTTATGTCATCACTCAAAATGTACATTCTAAATGTAAATAACAATAATCTTACATCTACTCAGTGGCGTTACGATAATGTCAAATGCAAATACTAAAATAGAGAATGAAGAGAGGAAGAGAGTGAGAAAATGGAATAGTAGATAGTCTGAAGATAGAAGAAATAGGTAGAGTGAAAGAGAGAAAACATTTGTGAAAACATTTATATCATATCATTCATTCATTGCAAAATCTTTGTTAAAAGTTCTGTTCTTGCTTGTAGGTTATCAAGCACATAATTTATCCAAGTCTTCTCCGCCATAGTAACAGTTCAGTGACGCGTTGATCTGCTCCTCGTCAGGATTGTTGACCAACTGTTACTTCACCATCACGTGTAGTCTTCGATGCGACCAGTCTCTTATCTCCGTCGTAGAGATTAGCCGAGTTTCAAGTTAAGTTTCGCTGTCTCTTCTCGAGGTTGTGATACGTGTAGTTTCTGAGATGAAACTAAGTTGTACCACCGAGAAGATTTCGTCCAGTTTATATCGCACGGGATATCGCATGTTTGGACGTAACGTTTTTGCTTCTCTAATAGGGGGTGGGAATAGGGGGTGTTAGGGAACATGTTTCAACGAACTTGGTGAAGTAATCTTATTTTATCTTGATTACTAGAACGTAGTATAAGTTTCGTTCATAGTTTCAGTGAGAGGACATATTTCGAGAGCCATATCCAATATGCTCTACATTGGGCTTGTACTTATACTATACTATAGCCTCAAGTAAGAGGTGCCTTCCTCCCCTCATGTGCGACTTTGTACTCGCGCACCGAGTATTGGAATGAAGGCCAATGGTACCTTCATTCCTACCCGCCTAAGTTTAGAAGTTCTTATCCCCGAGTAGCTAACTTAAGGGACCTTTATTCAAAACATCCTAACTTACGCCCGGGTAATAACACTTAATAGTTCATCAATTCCGATCATTAACTAATTACTGTCGGAAAAGGGATCCATGACGGTTAACATTTTAACTGTCCATAACATAACGTTCAAACAAGACCGATTGTCTTGAATGATAAAACATAAGTTCCGAAGGCATATATTCCTACTCACAGCTTCAATATCATACCGCGATATCGGGAAACCAAATTAATATTATTTTTTAATTAACTACTATTTCATCAAGTTCGTTGGTATCGCCTAACTTATATTCGACAGGGTTCAGGGATTTGTTCACTGTCGGATTCTAACGTGTCTATCGTGACCATATAAGTACAGTATCGACTAATAGTTTTTCAGGTATGTGACAACAGCAAAGGTTTTACCTTGCCTCGGAAAGTTATCACTGTTCCTGACCGTTTCAAACTTGCGACAATTTATACTCTAATTAAATAGCACGTTAATCTCTAAAATTCTTCCGAAGTGTTAGGGTACGTCAATAATTGTGTGCGCTCGTTAACCTTAGAGTTCACCAATGAGGCCTGGCAGACAGAGCTGTCCGGTGTGACCTTCCAAACAATTGATGAAGTAGTTTTGCAATTAAATTGCTAAGCATTCAACGTACGTCTTTAACTTATGACGTGAGCCCTAACAAGTTTATTATTTGAATTACAATAGTTTAGGTCATGTTCGAGAACTATCACTTTAATGTGAAAACGTAACTATCAAACTAGAATCAATACGACGGTTAAATATGACTTATTCGTAATTTGGTCGCCCCATGGATCGTTGGGGTGACCATCTATCAACGGACTTTTCTCGGCGTCTCCATGTTTCGGGATCTGGGATATGTCGACCGTTGAAACATGGGTTTGAGTCTACGTGTTTATTTCGGCAGTTTCTCCCTAAGTGTCCGTGTTTACCGCAATAGAAGCATACCACAGTGTTTTGATCATGGGACGGACGTTGGAGAACTCTATGGTTCATGTTTCGTTCAACTGCTTCCTCAACAGCACTTAGGATTTCTTTCGTGACGTTTAGAGGATCAGTTGGTGTGGGAGAGTTAGATTCTACCATTCGGTTGTAGGTGGTTCGCTTCCATCCTACTCGTTGTGCTTCAGTTTGGAGGAAAGTTTCTGTGGTTATTGCGGCTTGAATAACTTCATCAAGAGAGGCTGCTCGTGCATGTAGTATACCGGCACGTATTTCTGAACTGTGAATAGCATCAATGAAGTGAATCTTTGCTAACCTATCGATGCTACTTAAATCAAAGTTCGGGTATGCCTTATCGGTTAGTTCTCGAATATTACGACCTAGTTCACGGAGAGACTCGTTTTGTCGCCTCTTACGATTTCTAAGTTCTAACAAATACGCGTCCGATTGTTTGGCAGAAGAGAAACGTAATGCCAATTTCATTTTCATTTCCTCGTAGGTCCATGTTGTGTTCTTTTGTTCATTTAACAACCTAAGTGCGGGACCTCGAAGGCTAGCTGCTAGGACTTGTACTGCTTGATCATCGGACCAAGCATTTAGAACTTGACACGATTCAAAGTGGGAGATATAATCTGTCCAATCTGAATTTCCGTCATATTTGTCTGGCATTATGACTGTAGGACGATTATGTCGTACGGGGCGTGTTTCTTTGTCATGTTCACGGAAACTTGTGCCTTCTTTGGGAACGGGACTTTGTTTGTGAAAGCTTGTGCTTTCGTTAGGCACGGGAGTTTGTTTATGGAAGCTTTCATTATGTACAGCCGATTTCGTTTCGGGGCGGAATTCGTTTGATTCCTGTTTCGGGACAATTTGTTGGCTGTGCGGCATGTGTTCGTTGTCCAAGAATCTTTGTACTACCTCGCTTCCTGACATAGAAGAAATATCGGATAGTTCTTCTGTGGTTTCCCTAGAATTAACGTGTCTGTGCCTACGCGTTTTCTTCATCATTCGATCAACAAGTTTTGTCAATTGAACTAGCAAGCGTGTCTGAAGTCCTACTTTCTTTGATTTAGAACTTTGCGAGCTAGTTTTCGTGGCGTTTGAAAATTCACTTTGTGTTTCATCAGCTGAATCTTCGATCTCTGCTGATTTGTGACCTTTCGTGTCTTTGTCCATTTTATTTTTCTTATTTCTCATACTCATCGCATGTATCCCACTACTTCTGACACCAAATTTGTAATGGCCTCCGCTAGTACTCCCAACTTCGTCAGTTTCCTGACTTGTGATGGGGGCGGCGCCATTGTCAATGTCCCCAGAAGCCATTTGCAAATATAGCCGAGCGGTATAGCAATTGCAGGAAGGTGTTAGCTTCTAGAGACAAGGACGGGTAATTAATTATGTGTGGGTTCGTTTAGCCAAAATATATGGCGTCATGCGAGAGTGGTGAGTTGTTGATTGTGTTTATTATAATGTAAGACAATAAATAAAAACACAAGGTGTGTGGACAAAGATTTCAGTTTAAACAAAAAGAATATAAAAACAATATAGTCCCTATCGCCACTGGTATACTATAATTGATCAAATGATGAAGTATCTACACACTATCGTGACTTATCTTTATAACATGCACGCTATCTCACTTATATCTAACAAGAGAAAACTAAGTAATACTTATACTTTTGTAGTCACGTTCTTTCGTGACTTTATATCAATTAACTAGCAATACTTATACTTTTATAGTCACGTTCTTTCGTGACTTTATATGTATCAATTAACTAGCAATACTTATACTTTTATAGTCACGTTCTTTCGCGACTTTATATCAATTAACTAGCAATACTTATATACTTTTTGAATGTGGGACTAAAGTAATTACTAAGTTTCGCAAGCTCCAAAAGGAGAGGTTTTGCGAGTGTTTGAGCTGAGAGCTACGTGTAGGCCTCGCGACCAGGAGGAGCTCTCGTGTATGGCCTCGCGGCCAAAAGCTCTCGATCCAAGAAATGCACTTTCTATATATGCACTTTATGCGGACTAAGAGGAAAGCAACCTACGATGCGAGGGTGCGTGCGCGCGTAGTGGAAAGGTACCAAACCGGCTCGTTTTATTGCCGAATATATCCAATTATACAAAAACTTCATCACTTATTCTCATATCAACTTCACCATATAATTCAATATTTCCCTGGCTATCATACAAGCCGTATTTCCAAGCACTTAACTCATTCCTTGAGTTATAATTTAATCGAAATCCACAACTAGCAAACACAATTGAACCGTGTACATTCCACTAAACGCATACGCGCGCCGCTCGCTCACCGAGTCCGTTTCAAGTAAATAATCATGCACAAATTCCTTACAAAATCCCTTGTTTCTAAAACACCTATACATAATACACCAATTCATGTATCAAGCCTTCTTAACAATTCACTAATCTATCATATAAGCTATAATTTATTTCATGCTTTACTTTATTAATGCAGCAAACTACAAATAAATGTAATTTATAATCAATTACTGGCTCCGGAAGACGCTCGTATGCAAATGAGCTTTAATGCGCAATTTGCATATCGTGTATTTTGGAGTCGCTAGAAGTGTAACTACAATAATAAACATGCTAAATTCTATCCTTTAACAACAAAGTATAATATCCAATCTATTCACATATTGTGTAACAAATACTCTTCAAAACTATCCGATATATAACATTAACATAACATTTCACAATAAAGTGAGATTTAAGAAAATATTTCAGAAAGCTTCATATCCAAAGTTAGCCTATGCAAATATATTGTTGTGCGTCGTACAACGCAGCGCCTATGTAAATCAACTGCATTGTCGTTCTGAATGCATAACAATACGACACTATTGTCCAATTCACAATCACACGACTAGTATTCAAAAAATAACAACAAAACATAACTAATCTATAACTTTACCTGTTATGTGAGTTCATCCATTCTTATCAATCTTCCATTACGAGCCGAAGTTTCAAGTTCACATGCAAACTATTACGATAATGTAAGTTTTGCTAGTCTTAATTACAGACTTATTAAATATACGCGCCGTGGCGCGTTACAATACCTATGATCTGTAAATATATACTGTTCCTGAAATAGCGATATAGACACACATTTGAGAAAGAGAGGGTACATATTTGTCTTGATATTTGGGTGAATAACTGTATAAAGTGTACATCAGCGTGCACATAAAATAGAAGTTACGATAAGCTGCATGCATTACAAACATACATAACAAAGATTGCTCAAACGATGAGTGGTAATATATTATCTGTTTGATGAATGCAATATCGGATCATTTGATATTCCTAAAAACAATTCAAACAGCACTATTGTCATGTCCTTAAGAGGTTGAATATTATTATTAATGAAACACATTGGCCAATCCTGCATATCTCAGCAGCTTACTTAGTTTAAATCGAACCCTCCAATTTAATTGAAATGTTTCCAAGATTAACTCGTATTGTTTCCATTTTTTGTGTTACAGAGTATTATTGTGAAGTGTTAACAGATAATATTTATTTTATTATGCGCTATATCTATCGAGAATATTATAAACGAAGTCATTGTTTGACATTTCTGTGTACATTATGTAAGGCTGCAACAATAAAACGGCAGCACAAACGGCAAACATCACAACACAGCATCATCATTGTTTTAAATTACGTTATTTTACTTTTTAACTAAAGAAATGGCCGTTAAATACAATGTTATAACAATCATAATCTGTTTAACAGTATCAATATTTCAGTGTACATGCTCTTGTTATATGTGATATAAATATTATATAATGAAGATTCTAATGAGCTGTATCATCTTATAGATATAGTAACTAAAGCACAATTGCGACATTACAAAAATCGAATTTTCTATCTGCCCAAGATTCCAAAAAGTATATTCGGAGGTAATTAGAGTACGGTTGGGAAACGGTAGCTGAAAGTTAGGCGAAACATATTGATTGTTTTTCAATTACAATTTTTGGAGGGGGTAAGGGCGTATTGTGAGATAAATAATTTAATAATATTGAGCCAATGTATTACATGATGTCACATGTTATACTATCATTCTAACCATCTTTATATGGTATATTAAGATGTCAAACGGCGTGTGCTTCGATATTTTACCTACTTTATACAGATCCATATCTGAATCAATCTCTCGTGTGATTGGAATACAAATGAAAGTAATC